>CM023867.1:24496101-24800846 GCA_013389735.1 Phaseolus lunatus
AGATGAAAAGTATGGAGAATATCCAGATCCAAATCCTGCAAGATCATCAAAAGCTGGGGTTACTGAGTTTTTTGGCCTTGAAATTTAATTTTTTGTAACTACAAGAATCTGCTTTATAAATATTGAGGTAGCGGAAACCTTGTTTCTGATTTCACCATAGGAAGTACCTGATTCCCATAACCTTCTCAAAATCTTCATCATAAGTGCGGGAAAGAAATTTCTTGAAGTTGAAATTGCTGCCTAAAGAAATATTAGCCTGCAATTTCAGCAAAGAAAAAAACCTTGTTTGATGTCACGAGAGAATAAGAATCTTTGATAACTTACTTTATTATAATGAGGCTCGATCCAGTAAAGCCAAAACCTATAAACAATAAATTTTGACTAAATTCTTGATGCTGAAATAGTACCATGAATTCCTAAGAAATTTGGTATAGATTATTCACTTACTACAATAAACCCATTTCGTAGAGTATAGTAATCATCTTTTGAGACCGAGCCATAAAACTGCCGAATAAAGCAGACCTATAGAACCAACAAGACTTTTAATCAGTAAGGTGAATATTTGGATGATTTTCTAGCAATATTTAACATCAGACTTGAAGATTTTTTACTTGTTTTACTTCAGAAATCAGATGAAAGAAAGACAAGAAATAGAAAGAGAGAAAAAAAGAGATTAAGAAATGAATTTATTCAACTTGACTTGAAACTAACTAATTTCTTACAAACCCTTATGCAGCTATACTTCAAACAATGAATCATTATCATGCATGTTTTTTGGGTGCAAAGGAATCATGAAGTATAAGTCAACTATTAGTAATTAAAATTGTTAATTTTTGAAATAGTTTGTTTAATGTAGCATGATTTTTATTTAGTTGAGAGTGTGAATTTACAGTGTAAGTGTAACCAAATTAAACTATTACAGTTAAATTTTCAGTTACTTTCACTTACCATCCAAAGCAAAGGAGAATGATAGCTCCAGAAATTCAAATGGCGCTTTCCAATCATTGTTTGACCTGTATACTGGAACCTTCTTGGGTCTGAAAAAGAAAAGTTTAAGGAGGAATTAAAGTAAATGACACTATAATTAATCTCTCTACAATGACAAATAAATCAAGAACTTATAGTCACCATTTTCTATCTGATATTCAAGTGTTCGGGTCTCCTCTTCCCATCTTTTCCATCTTCTCATCTGTCCCAAAAAAAAAAAAAAAATTGTAAAATATGACTCTTTGTGATGATTATACCATCATATATGAAGAAAATTATAAATCTAACATATTAAGGTGAATATATAAATTTAAAGTTTCGATTTAGATATTACACTGTTATCGATCCCTCAATCCGAAAAGGAACACATTTTACACATTATCACAATTCTTTTGAAATCAGGATGAATTTTTAGGTGTAGAAAGTTGTATATCAATACTTTTATTTACAATAATTGAAATAGAAAATTCATTTTTAACCATGGAATGTCTAGTTTGAGAGCATTTTTTTTTTGTTTCTGCTTTCAATTATAAAAATGTCATATTATTTTCGTTTAATTTTTTATCTTGAAAATTTTGAATTAAAAATTGTAAAAAATGTAAATAGAAAAATTATTTTAAAAAAACCAGAAAGAAAATAAAAACACGGTTACATTTTCTGTAATTAAAAGTGAATATCGAAAATGTACTGACCAGTCATCGGACGTCAGCTGGGTCCCACAGCATGGGCCAAAGCCACGTGGAGTAGACCCCATCAGGGGTTATTAGTCATCAGCCTACAGAAAGGGGTGATCAGTGATCAGCCCACAGAGAGGGGTGATTAGTCATCAGCCTACAGAGAGGGGTGATTAGTCATCAGCCTATAGAGAGGGGTGATTAGTCATCAGCCTACAAGAAAGGGTGATTAGTCATCAGCCTATAGGGAAGGGTGATTAGTCATCAACCTACAGAAAGGGGTGACTAGTCATCAGACTACAGAGAGGGGTGACTAGTCATCAGACTACAGAGACGGGTGAGTAGTCGTCAGATCACCAGGATGGGCGGAGGTGTCATCGTCACTCAGCAGGTCGAGGAGTCCTCGGCGACAGAGTGTGGCGAGGTGACATCGGCCTTGGGTGATTTGAACAGCGTAAACAGAACAGCTAAGATTGGTTCCCAGAGTGGGCCAGTGACCAGTTGAATACCCAGAATTAGGGAGAGGCCTGGATCACGAAGTGCCTATGCGGGTAGCAGGTAGAGCACAGTTGGGTGTAGAGTCCTGAGGGGACGAGTACACACTAGAACTAGGGTTTTCCCAGTAAAGCTACATGCATGGCACGTGAACAGTGAAGGCACTCCCAGAACAGGTGGCCCCAGAGACTAGGTGCACAAGGAGGCATCCAGGTGGTCACCCTGTGAAAGTTTGCACTCCAGAGAAGGAAACCTTATGTGCTAGATTACCCTAAGATTGGGTGATAGCGGCGCAAGGGTATTCCAGTAAACCCTAAATATGGCTAGTAGCGCAGTGAACCCTAATTAGGGTTAGCGGCGCTGTAAACCCTAGACTATATAAGGGACAGTAAAATACTTCACAAAGGTACGCAGTTTCTAGACCTAAACACAGAGAGAAACTCAATACACTGGGTGTTCCTTGCCTTACACTGACTTGAGCGTCGGAGTGCAAACGGCCTCTAGGGCGTCCCCTTTCTCTTTTGCAGGTGCAGATTGCTTCGAGAGAACTAAGCACATATCAACGTGAGGAAGGAGGCGTGTGAGTGTCGTGAGTCAACCGACAGGCGGGTCAACCGGTAAGAACATTTGGCGCCCATCGTGGGGCCGGAGCAAAACAAGGTCCCATACACGAGAGTGAGAGAAAAACCACGGAAGATGAGGAATACAAGACACGGGTCCATTCCACCAAACGGAGGCGACAGCGTTACCATGCAACAGCTGATGGAAACTGTTAGATATTATTAGATATTATTAGATATTATTAGATATTATGAGATATTATAGTTATTGTTTTATATTTCATATTTATGTAATGGGTTTAGCCCATATGTTTATTTTTCTTATATAAACATAACCCTATGTGTTCAATATACACAAGGGATTTATCCTATTCTTTCTTTTCCTTTAATATGGTATCTAGAGCATAAGGTTAGGGTTCAAATTTTATTGGTGAACCCACTGTTCACTGGACTTTTCCAGCCACCACCCCACCGCTGCCGCCTCACCGGAGCTGCCGCCGGAATCTCGCCGGAGCTGCCGCCGGAATCTCACCGGAGCCGCCGCCGGAATCCTGCCGGAACCACCGTCGAAATAGCTGCTACCGCCAATTGACTGGTGACTGGATTTAATTTTTGTCCTATATGGCTTCTTCCGCTTCCGCTACCACTACGACTTCTTCCGCTGCCACTGCTACTGTGCAACCTTCTACTGTGGACCATACTTCAATTGATACCCCAGGCCAGCCTGCTATTTTCAATGAATTTCTTAAATGGTATGAGGATCGTCAGAACTCTAGTTCCACAGCTTCTGTTGCACATTCAGGTACATCTTTTGTTGGCCTCACTCACTCTACTTCCGTTGGCCCTTGGGTTCTAGATTCATGTGCCACAGATCACATTACTGGTAATAAATCTTTTTTCTCTTCCCTATCTACTACGGGTTATTTACCTTCAGTTACCATGGCCAACGGATATAAGGTACCATCACATGGTGTTGGTACTATTAACCTTTTTCCTTCTTTATCTATTGATAATGTTCTTTATGTCCCTGGGTCTCCATTTAACTTATTATCCATTAGTCGTCTCACTCATTCCCTTGATTGTGTTATTTCTTTTACCAAAGATTCTGTTTCTGTACAGGACCGGAGCTCGGGACGGATGATTGGCACCGGATGTGAGTCTCATGGACTTTATCACCTACAGATCTCTGCCCATGTTGGCGCGATTATGGATTCTCCATCTCTCATTCATGCTCGATTGGGTCATCCTAGTCTTGCCAAGATGCAGCAGCTTGTTCCAAGTTTGTCTAATGTGTCTAGTTTATCATGTGAGTCGTGTCAGTTAGGCAAACACATTCGTAGTTCTTTTCCTAGTAGTGTCTCACAACGTGCTCCATCTCCTTTTGCCTTAGTTCACTCTGACGTTTGGGGACCAAGTCGTATTAAGTCTAATTTAGGATTTCAGTATTTTGTTACTTTTATTGATGATTATTCAAGATGTACTTGGGTGTTTTTAATGAAAAATCGTTCTGAGTTGTTTTCTATATTTCAACTATTTTACAATGAAATTAAAAATCAATTTGGAATTTCCATTCGCGTTTTGCGTAGTGATAATGGACGTGAGTATCTTTCTCATTCTTTTAAAAATTTTATGGCTTCTCATGGTATTCTTCATCAAACTTCATGTGCTTATACACCTCAACAAAATGGGGTAGCTGAGCGCAAGAATAGACATCTTGTTGAAACAACTCGTACTATTTTAATCCATGGTGATGTTCCTCAGCGTTTTTGGGGTGATGCTGTTCTTAGTGCATGTTATCTCATTAATCGAATGCCATCTTCAGTTTTAAATAACAAAATTCCTCATTCTATTTTATTTCCACATGACCCTCTCCACTCTTTACCTCCCAAAGTTTTTGGGTCCGCATGCTTTGTTCATAATTTTAGTCCTGGTCTTGATAAATTATCTCCTAAATCACACAAATGTGTCTTTTTAGGGTTCACTAGATCACAAAAAGGATATAAATGTTTCTCACCTTCTCTAAATCGTTATTTTATTTCAGCAGATGTCACCTTCAGTGAATCTTCCCTTTACTTTAAGTCTTGTCTTTCTCCTTCTATGTCTTCATCTAATCAAGTTAATATCCCTCTTGTTGTACCTAGTGCACCTCAAGATTCACCACCACCACCAACTCTTCAGGTGTATAGTCGTCGTCAAACGTCTCATCGTCCATCAGATGACTCTCTTCTAGTGCCAACACCTCATCCCCCTCCGGCTCCGACAGTTGAACCTCCGATAGTTGAACCTGATCTTCCTATTGCTATCCGAAAAGGTATACGTGCTACCCGTAATCCCTCTCCACATTATACTGCTTTGAGTTATCATAGACTATCTCAACCCTTTTATACTTGTCTTTCGTCTATTTCTTCTGTATCTATTCCAAAATTTGTAGGTGATGCCTTAGCTCATCCTGGTTGGCGTCAGGCCATGCCTGATGAAATGAATGCGCTTCAGAATAATGGAACTTGGGAACTTGTTCCTTTACCATCTAGGAAATCTGTTGTTGGTTGCAGGTGGATTTTTGCTATCAAAGTTGGTCCTGATGGTACTATTGATCGTCTCAAAGCTCGTCTTGTGGCTAAGGGTTATACCCAAATTTTTGGTTTAGACTATGGTGATACTTTTTCTCCAGTGGCAAACATGGCTTCTGTTCGCTTATTCATAGCTATGGCTGCTCTTCAACAATGGCCTCTTTATCAACTGGATGTCAAAAATGCCTTCCTTAATGGGGATTTGCAGGAAGAAATTTATATGGAGCAACCTCCCGGTTTTGTTGCTCAGGGGGAGTCTTCTGGATTGGTATGTCGTCTTCGCAAATCCTTATATGGCCTCAAGCAGTCTCCTAGGGCATGGTTTGGAAAATTTAGTAATGTTGTTCAATAGTTTGGTATGACTCGCAGTGAAGTAGATCATTCAGTTTTTTATCGTCACTCGAGTGCTGGGTGTATTTATCTTGTAGTATATGTTGATGACATTGTTCTTACAGGCAGTGATCACCATGGCATCTCACAAGTAAAACAACACCTTTGTCAACACTTTCAAACCAAAGATCTTGGCAAACTCAGATATTTCTTGGGGATTGAGGTAGCACAATCCGATAATGGTATTGTTATCTCTCAAAGGAAATATGCACAGTCATTCGTATACTGAAGTACATTAAAGGTTCTCCTGGAAAAGGTTTGTTATATGGTCATAATAACCATACTAAAGTCGTTTGTTATTCAGATGCTGATTGGGCAGGATCTCCATCTGATAGAAGATCAACTTCTGGTTATTGTGTCTTCATTGGTGATAACTTGATCTCTTGGAAAAGCAAGAAACAAAGTGTTGTGGCCAGATCTAGTGCAGAGGCAGAATATAGAGCTATGGCCTCAGCTACTTGTGAGCTTATTTGGCTTAAACAGTTACTTAAAGAATTGCAATTTGGAGAGGTCCCTCAAATGACACTTATATGTGATAATCAGGCTGCTCTTCATATTAGCTCAAATCCAGTTTTTCATGAAAGGACCAAACATATTGAGATTGATTGTCATTTCATTCGAGAAAAGATTATATCGGGAGATATCAAGACTGAGTTTGTTAATTCAAATAATCAATTAGCAGATATTTTTACTAAATCCTTACGAGGGCCTAGGATTGATTACATTTGTAACAAGCTAGGTACATATGATCTATATGCACCAGCTTGAGGGGGAGTGTTAGATATTATTAGATATTATTAGATATTATTAGATATTATTAGATATTATTAGATATTATGAGATATTATAGTTATTGTTTTATATTTCATATTTATGTAATGGGCTTAGTCCATATGTTTATTTTTCTTATATAAACATAACCCTATGTGTTCAATATACACAAGGGATTTATCCTATTCTTTCTTTTCCTTTAATAGAAACGATGCGCGCCCTCCAGGAAATGGTGGCGGAATCTTGAGCGCATCAGGCGCGTATGCAGGAAGACCTGGCCGCCTCACAGGCCAGGAATGAAGAGTTACACCGAGCAAATGAGGAGCTGCGCTTGAATTTGCAGCACATACAACAAACTGGAGATCGTGGGGAAGATGATCGAGCCCCACCAGTGCCCCCAAGGGCCTTTCCCATGCCTTTCTCCCAAGCAATTATGAACACGGTGGTTCCAGCCACCTTTGTAGGACCTAAAACCGTGTTCACCGGGAAGGAAGATCCTGAAACACATCTCACTGCTTTCCACACGCAGATGATGTTGTCAGGAGGGTCCGACGCAGTGCACTGTAAGCTCTTTATGGCCACACTGACAGGAACTGCGCTATAATGGTTCGTGAGTTTGCCTGAAGGACATATCACGTCTTTCGCGCAATTCTCCGTGTTGTTCAGGGAGCAATATCTTGTCAACAGGGCCCCTCCACCAGTGTCTTACAATCTTTTTGATGTAAGGCAGCATCAGAGGGAGTCCCTCAAAGATTACCTCAATAGGTTTGGGGCGATGGTGGTAAGGTTGCACACCAAGGATGAAGACATGGTGGTGCACGCCTTCAGGAAGGGCGTATTGCCAGGGCCTTTCAGCGAGTCTCTAATACGCAGCCGTCCCAAGACCTTCAGCGACATAAAACGGCGTGCTGTGGCCCACATTGTCGCTGAAGGGGAGCTCAGCGAGAAGCGAGAAAGCGCAATTTCGTTAAGGCCCCGAGCGCCTAGTCGGCCTCAACCACTGCGGGTACACGAGGCGACCACGAAGAAGAAAGCTCAAGGGAAACAGAAGCCCTACGAGCCCCGAAAACCACAGCCTAGGGCGCGAGGCAAAGATGACATGCCCCCTAGGCATGAATTTGTGGTGGAGTTGAAGGAACTGATTGCCATTCCTAACGTGGCAGAAAGATTGAAGATGCCCCCAAAGAGTGACAAGAGGTTGGGGCCCAACAAAAATGCATGGTGCAAATTCCATCAAGCTTTTAGGCACCCCGTTCGAAATTGCCTGGCTCTGGCTCACCAATTGGACGAGTTGGTGAAGAGTGGGTTTTTGAACGACTATCTGAAGGAGGCATCGGAAGGTGAGACAGTTGCTGCACCAAGGGCAGACCAGGGGCATGAAGTGCCCATACATGGTGAGATCCACACTATATCAAGTGGGTTCTCAGGAGGAGGGTGCACCTCTTCGCAACGAAAGAAGTATGCACGTTCAGTGATGGCAGTGGAGGCCTGCGAGGAAGATCACTTTCCGAACATCGACCTCGTCTTTACAAAGGCCGATCGCCGAGATGTTGTTCCCCATGACAACGATCCGGTGGTTATTTCAGTAGTCAGTGCCGCACGTAAGGTGCACCGGGTGCTGGTCGATCAGGGAAGCTCGGCCGATGTGATGTTCTGGTCGACTTTCAACAAGCTACAGTTGTCTCCTGATCAGCTGCGACCCTACGTCGGCTGTTTGTATGGGTTCGCAGGAGACCAAGTAGAAGTGCGGGGATACATAGAGTTGAGGACCACGTTCACTGATGGAATAGCATCCTGCACAGAGAACATCAGGTACCTTGTGGTGAACGCTCCCTCTGCCTACAATATACTTCTGGGCAGACCGGCCCTGAACCGGCTGGGGGCCGTGGTGTCCACAAGGCACATGAAGATGAAGTTGCCATCGATGGAGGGGATGGTGGTAACCATCAAGTCAGATCAAAAGGAGGCTAAAAGGTGCTATGAGAATAGCCTCAAGACGAAGAGGGGAGTCTGCATGGTGACCACCTCACCACCGGGAGGAGGAACCAATGAAGCAGATATGCCCCGAGGTGACGTCGGGGTCACCCGAGCAGAGGTCGCCCGGGCGAGGCGACCAGAACCCGCAGAGGAGGTCGTGGAGAAGAAGATCGGAGGGAAGATTTTCAAGCTGGGTAAATCCCTATCTCAGGAGACCCAAGATCAAGTAGCGGGGGTTATAGGAAAGCATCTCGACGCTTTCGCTTGGTCCCCCTCAGACATGCCAGACATTGACCTTGATTTCCTATGCCATCGCCTGGCGCTGAATCCCCAAGCCAGACCGGTCCGCCAGAGGAGACGGAAGTTCAATGATGAGCGAAGGCAGGTAGTCAGGGAGGAAACACATAAATTGCTGAAAGCAGGTCACATACGGGAAATACAATACCCTGAGTGGCTTGCGAACGTCGTCCTAGTAAAAAAGGCCAACGGGAAATGGAGGATGTGTGTGGACTTTACAGATCTTAACAAGGCTTGTCCAAAAGATTCCTATCCTCTGCCCAACATAGATGCGTTGGTAGACAGTGCCTCAGGCTGCAAATTACTCAGTTTCTTGGACGCTTTCTCCGGGTACAATCAGATCAAGATGCACCCGATGGATGAGAACAAGACTGCGTTCATGACAGAGATGTCTTGTTACTACTACACAATCATGCCGTTTGGCCTGAAGAATGCGGGTGCCATATATCAGAGGCTGATGGACAAGGTCCTCGCCCCCATGCTGGGACGCAATGTGCAGGCATATGTAGATGACATGGTAGTGACGTCCCAGGCACGAGATCAGCATATTGACGACTTGGAGGAGCTGTTCAACACAATAGCAAAGTACAGGTTGAAGTTGAATCCTGAAAAGTGCGTCTTTGGGGTGGAGGCAGGCAAGTTCCTTGGGTTTTTGCTCACGGAAAGAGGGATTGAGGCCAACCCAGACAAGTGAGCAGCAATCATAGCCATGAGGAGCCCGACGTCGGTCAAAGAAGTGCAACAGTTGACGGGTCGGATGGCTGCACTCTCCAGGTTCGTGTCAGCCGGAGGAGATAGGGGTCACCCTTATTCCAATGCCTAAGGAGGAATAGCAGATTCACCTGGACGGCAGAATGTGAGCAGGCTTTCCTTAAGCTCAAGGAATACCTGGCCAGCCCACCAGTTTTGTGCAAGCCTCAACTCGGCACACCCCTGCGTTTGTACTTTGCAGTTACAGATAGGGCAGTGAGTTTTGTCTTGGTTCAAGAACAACAACAGAGCCAGAAGCCCATTTATTTTGTCAGCAAAGTGTTGCAGGGACCCGAGACGAGATACCAAGCCTTAGAGAAGGCAGCATTAGCAGTGGTTTTCTCAGCCAGGAGACTACGCCACTATTTCCAAAGCTTCACAGTGGTGGTGATGACAGATCTGCCGATATGTAAGGTCTTGCAGAAGCCCGATGTGGCAGGAAGGATGGTGCATTGGGCAGTTGAGTTGTCAGAATTTGACATCCAGTATGAACCCAGGGGCCCGATCAAAGGACAGGTCTACGCTGACTTTGTGGCAGAGATGTCTTCAACCGAAGCCCAGCAGGAGGGACCCAATTTCAAATGGGTGTTGTCAGTAGATGGGTCCTCGAATCAGCAAGGCAGCGGAGCGGGGGTGATCTTAGAAGGACCCAAGGGGTTGTTAATAGAGCAGGCCCTGCGATTCGCTTTCAAAGCCAGCAATAATCAGGCGGAGTATGAAGCTTTGATCGCTGGGATGTTACTGGCAAAGGAGATGGGAGCGCAGAGCCTTATGGCCAAGAGTGACTCATTGTTGGTCACCGGTCAAGTGGCGGGAGAATACCAGGCCAAAGACCCCCAGATGGCCTCTTACTTGGAGTACGTCCAGAGATTGAAGGGCTCATTTGAAATGTTTGAACTAGTACATGTGCCCAGGGAGCAGAATGCCAGAGCTGACCTGTTGGCCAAACTCGCCAGCTCAGGCAAGGGGGGTAGACAGAGGACGGTCATCCAGGAGACCCTGAGGGCACCTCGTACTTATACAGCTGATAACTTGGTGGGAGTCCATCAGATTAGCCGGTCAGATGGTGTGAAGAGGAGTCATCGCTCGTTGACTCAAGAAACTCTGAAGAAACCACGAGTCAGCACATGCATGCGAATAGGGGTAGAAGCGCCACAGATCTGCCTACTACAAAATGGTGAGACATGGATGACGCCCTACAAGCGTTACATAGCGGATGGAATGCTCCCAGCAGAGCCGGAGGAGGCAAAAAAGATAAAGAAGAACTCGTCCAAGTACACGCTCATTGAAGGCGAGTTGTAAAGACATGGGTTTACTCACCCCATCTTAGTCTGCGTGCATGGCGAGCAGTGTGTGAGGATAATGGCAGAGCTCCATGAAGGTATCTGTGGTAGTCAAATCGGAGGCCGAGCTCTGGCCTCTAAGGCCGTACGAGCAGGGTACTACTGGCCGACAATGAGGGAAGATTGCACTAGGTATGCACAGCAATGCAAGCAGTGCCAGTTGCATGCTGATTGGCCTAAGGCACCACCAGAAGAGCTCAGGTCGATTTACAGCCCTTGGCCGTTTCGTACCTGGGGAATTGACATCTTGGGGCCTTTCCCTTTGGCGATAAGGCAGATGAAGTACCTCGTGGTCGCCATAGAATATTTCACGAAGTGGATTGAAGCTGAGCCAGTAGCACAGATTACAGCACAGAAGATCCAACACTTCGTGTGGAAGAATATAGTCTGCCGCTTCGGGGTACCCAAGCGCTTGGTGTCTGACAATGGCACGCAGTTTGCAAGCCAGCAGTTGGGGAGGCTATGTACAGAGCTGGGGATCAAGCAAGTGTTTGCGTCAGTCGAGCACCCGCAGACCAATGGGCAGGTGGAGTCGGCTAACCGAGTCCTTCTCAGAGGGCTGAAGAGAAGATTGGAGAAAGCAAAGGGAAGGTGGGCCGAGGAGGTTCCCAGAATAGTATGGGCCTACCATACTACTCCCCAGTCCACTACCAAGGAGACTCCCTTTAGTTTGGTATATGGTTCAGATGCCATGATTCCCGTGGAGATCCAGGAGAACTCACCACGTTTCCAGAACTTTGTAGCTGAGGAGTCCAATGAAGAGAGGAAGGTGAATCTTGATCTCTTGGATGAAGCTAGAGAAGAAGCAGGAATCAAAGCTGAGGCGCTGAAGAGGAGGGTCGAGCTCAAACACACTTCAAAGTTGAGAGCTCGGCAGTTCCAGGTGGCAGACCTCGTCATGCGCAAGGCGTCTCCATACCAGATAGAGAACAAGTTATCCCCTAAGTGGACTGGTCCTTTCAGAGTGACAGAGGCCCTCGGGAATGGAGCATACAGGCTTGAGACTTTAGAAGGAGGTCCGATTCCTCGAACATGGAATGCGACTCACCTGAAGTATTATTTTAGTTAAAACCATGTAATTTTGTACACTACACAATACAGGGGACACTCTTTTTTCCCTTCTAAGGGTCTTTAATGAGGTCACCCAATAAAATTCAGTTAAAGATATATGCTTGTAATGTGTTTGTACAATGCTGTTAGAACTTGTCACTTGGAGTTAGAGGTCTCGTAAGTGAAGAGGTAGGTTCGCAGAGAACACCTCCACTTCAAGTGAGAACTTCCAATGTGAAAGAAGAGTTCGCCCAGAGAAATCCTCCTCGCCTGTGAGCGATGTGAGGTCAGTTAGAACCTGTCACTTGGAGTTAGAGGTCTCGTAAGTGGAGAGGTAGGTTCGCAGAGAACACCTCCATTTCGAGTGAGAACTTCCAATGTGAAAGAAGGGTTCGCTGTTAGAACTTGTCACTTGGAGTTAGAGGTCTCGCAAGTGGAGAGGTAGGTTCGCAAAGAACACCTCCACTTCGAGTGAGAACTTCCAATGTGAAAGAAGGGTTCGCAGTTAGCACCTATCACTTGGAGTTAGAGGTCTCGTAAGTGGAGAGGTAGGTTCGCAGAGAACACCTCCACTTCGAGTGAGAACTTCCAATGTGAAAGAAGGGTTCGCCTGGTTAAATCCTACGTCGTCCATGGGCGATGACAGGTCAGTCAGAACCTATTAGTTGGGGTTAGAGGTCTCGTGAAGGGAGAGGGGAGTTCATAAGGAACACTTTCCCCCTCCGAGTGAGAACGCCCAGATTAAAATTAAGGTTCATTAATGAAATTAGCAGAAAAAACATGCTACTTGAGGTTCATTTTTGCAGGTGCATTATTTGTGATCGTGAGCCTACCAGATACAAAGCACGACAAAAAGATGAACAATGCATAAATCGAAGTTTATATTACAAAGGAGGGTGATTACAAGATGTTCAGCTAAATACAACTGTTCAGAAGACCTATCTGGGCACTATTTGCCCGTCGACCACCTGTATAGTTGCGGAGTATGGTGAGAGGTCCATCTTAGGATGCACGCAGGCAACCTGAGCAAGGGCATCACCAAAGCCTTCCCCATAGGCGTCGGCGTCGTCGTCAATGAGCTCAGTCTCAGTCTTCTTCAGCAGTTCAATCTGTTGGGCAAGTTCCTCCTCAACCTTGCCCAGCTGAACTTCTCGATCGGTCACCCTCTCCTCCAGCTTGGCCATTTTAGCTTGAGCCCCCTCCGCTTGCTCTTCCAGTTCAATGATCTTGTTGCGGAGGGGGAGTATCTTAGCTTCAAGCTGGAGGGCCTCCTGCCCCTTGCAGAAAAGGATTTTCTTGGTCTCCTTCTCGGATTGACGGAGACTACCCAGTTCTTGATTAAGGGCAGTCTCGCGCTTGGCCGCTTGACGGAGTTGGAGATCCTTTTGCTCTAGCTCTTTCTTCAGTTGGGCGGTCTCCTCAAACAGCTCCGCCTTAACGCTGCTCTTGACCAGCAAGGAGTTGGAAGCGGCCAAGAACTCCCCGAGACCATGGCTGAGGAGGTTTTCAAGGGAGTTTCTGTCCGTGGCCTCCAAAGCAGCTCTGCCAGGCATCTGAGCAAGTGACCTTTGGAGCAGAGAAGGCAATTCTGGGGCAGAAGGCGTCTGACCAGAGGGAGAAGCACTCTCCCCACCCCCCTCAACCGTTAAGATTGGCTCAGGAGGGGAGGAGGCGCTGGGGGGGTGCTCCTTAAAGGATGAAGGGTGCCCTTCTGTGGCTGAAGAGACCTCCGCGGCTGTCCCCACCCTTTTCCTTTTGAAGACAAGGCCGGAACAGGTGTCCTCATCATCAGAAACTTCCACAGGGGCTGCCCTCTTGGACTTTTCAGCAATAGGTTCCAAGGCAGCACCCGCGGGTGATGAAGGACCTGCAGGGGCCGAACCGCTAGCATTGCGGCGATTCAGCACATCCGCCAGCCTTTTCTTCTTATCAACGCTGAGTGTAACATCCCACCAAATACATTTCATATTTATATAATATAAATGAAGATAAACAAGTATTTTGAAATAAACATAATCATATATATATGATGGAGTTTCTCCTCATCGGGAGTTTAATACATAAACTGTGAATCTTTCCAAAAGCACTTAACCAAAAATACAACAAAAGACAAATCGGGCGATATGCTAACAAAAGGGCGATCTCCTAGTCAATCAGGTGATCTCCTATCAGCCAGGCGATCTCCTATCAGACCGGCGATCTCACTTTCCTGCAACGTCATCTGCTCCCGTGTAAATCATACACGATCATCACAAGTTTTAAGAAGAACATCCACAAACGAAAACGCAGGGTAAGCTAGACAGTTTTAAAAGAGAATTTAGATATGAACTTTAAAATCAAGATAAATTAATTTAAGACACCCACGTAAAAACATCAGCTTTCTCATTCTTCCCACATACCATCAAGTAAAAACCCACATTTCACAAGTCCTCAAGAGTAGTTCATATCACACAGTGCAGCAAGTGTCTATCCACATACAGTGTTCCTCATTTCTCACGTCAGGTTTTCCACTGACTCACAATACATAGACACAAGACACTAATTCCGGAGTACTCGTGCATTGATTAGACTCAGAGATCTGCACCTGTCATATTGCCCACTGTGGAATCTCACACATCCACAGGGTCGCCGTGAAATCTCTCACATTCATCAGCGTATAATGAATCTCACACATCACCATACAGCATGACAGGGTTAATCCACGCAAAACAGGTCGGTTTGTTCTCTTTCAAACAACCCACCCATACAGGTGAACCTCCTTCGACTCTCAACAACTGAGTAACTTCCTCTACGTGAGTCCATTACCTCAGCAGAGTCAGGATATCTCGTTCTTAATCACCGATCAATGCACCTACTACAAGATCTTACACGGTATTTTCTTTCCTGAAAATACTATGCCTCGACCTCACACTCACCACATCCAACACATCATACCATTCAAATAAATCATTCAAATCACATCAACAACCATTTCAAAGCTTCAGATCTTCGAATATCTCATGTAAATCTCAAGTAGTTTCAAAACAACATCAAAAACAGAGATTTCGTAAAACAGCGCCAAAACCGGCGATCTAGTTCAAAAACATGGTATTTCAAAGGCTATGTTTAAAACCGGCGACCACGTCGCCCAAGCACACAAACCAAGCATTTCACGAAGACAAAAGCGAAAACGGCGACCACGTCGCCCACACTTCAGAAAAAGCTACACTATGGCTTGTATGGAAAAGAGGTCTAGCTTCCCTTACCTGGACTTGCGCAAACACCAGGAGTTCCGAAATCCAACGAAGCTTGAAGAACGCCTTGACTCTGTTCTTGTGTCTGGTTTTGAAGAGCTTGCAGAGAACCACCCAAGTGCTCCAAGGGCAAACGTCGAACTGGTGCTTGAGGATGCCTGGAAAACGCAGCGCGAAGGGGAGAAAGGAGGAGGATGGAGATAGTCTCGCTCTTTCACTCTTGGGTCACTTGTAACGCTCTTTGCCTCCTCTCAGTGGGTTTTGATCCCAACCATACCTGTCCTCGTATACTGCTGCCCTCCCCTTTTTCTGCAAAAGCCTGGGCGTACGTTCCTCTGAACAGTACGACCCCGGTTGTCTTTTGTGCATGCAAACCACTGCTCTGAACAGTACTACCACTGTTGTCTCTGGTGCATGCCAACCACTGCTCTGAACAGTACTGCCACTGTTTGTCGCTTGTGCATGCCAGCCACTGCTCTGAACAGTACGACCGTGAGTGTCTCCCGCGCATGCCAACATTCTGATGTCACTATTCTGAACCACCCTTTTCGTCTACGTGGCGCGCGTGCAGAACGTCTCATGCTGGATGTCTGGGTCCCACGTTCTCTGTGTATAACTTAACGTAGCGCGATGACCTTTCGCGCGAAGACTCTCGACCGATGACCTCTCGCGCGAAGACTCTCGACCGATGACCTCTCGCGCGAAGACTCTCGACCGATGACCTCTCGCGCGAAGACTCTCGACCGATGACCTCTTCCTGGCGAACGACCGATGTCTTCCTCTGGGAGACAGCCGATGTCTTCCCTGGCGACGCCCTCATAACTCTCGCGCCTTGGCCACGTCCACATGCATCGCGCCCTGGCAATGCCCGCGTGCCTCGCGTCCGCGCGATGCCCGCATGCCCCTCGCGCCCGCGCGATGCCTGCATGCCTCTCGCGTCCGCGCGATGCCTGCATGCCTCTCGCGCCCGCGCGATGTCCACCTGGCGCTCATGTGTAGCAGGCGACCGGCGACCTCGTAGCCTTCTAAACTTAACTTTTTCCTCCCTTTTTATTCTAAATAAAAACATACTTAGAATTTATTTAAAATATAACTCTTTTATTCCAATAAATTTTTCAGGTCCTTACATTCTCCCCAACAAGAAAAATTTTCGTCCTCGAAAATTGGATTACAAGGAAAAGAGGTATGGATAAGCCTCCCTCATGGGTTCTTCTAACTCCCAAGTAGAATCCCCCGATTTCTCATCCCACACCACTTTCACCATGTCGATGGTCTTGCCTCTGAGCTGTTTACATTGCCGATCGTCAATCCTGACTGGTTTTGCTTCAAAGGACAAGTCATCCCTAATCTGCACGTCGTCTACATCCAGCACATGACTAGGGTCTGCCATGTACTTCCTCAGCTGTGACACGTGAAACACATTGTGCAGATTCGCCAGATGGGGAGGTAGGGCGATCTCATACGCCACTGGGCCAATCCTTCTTAAGATCTGATATGGTCCCACGAACTTAGGGGACAACTTCTTTGACCTGATCGCCCGCCCTACACCCTTGGTTGGTGTCACTTTCATGAACACGTGATCTCCAGCAGCAAACTCCAAAGGCTTTCTCCTCTGATCTGCATAGGACTTCTGCCTACTCTGAGAGGCTTTCATTCTGCTTTGTATCTGCTTCACCTTCTCGGTCGTCTGCTGAATCAACTCTGGCCCAACCAAGACTGCCTCGCCCTCCTGGTACCAACATAAGGGAGTTCTGCATTTCCTCCCATACAGGGCTTCATATGGTGCCATCCCAATGCTGGCGTGGTAGCTATTGTTATAGGTAAACTCCACTAGTGGCAACACCTCCTCCCAACCTCCCAATTGATCCAAAACGCATGCCCTCAGCAGATCTTCCAAGGATTGGATCGTCCTTTCTGACTGACCATCTGTTTGGGGATGATATGCAGAGCTCATCCTCAACTTGGTTGCCAAACACTCTTGCAAAGTCTGCCAAAACCGTGAAGTGAACCTGGGATCCCTATCTGAAATGATGCTGGAAGGCACTCCATGCAACCTCACAATCTCCTTGATGTACAGCTGTGCCAACTTGGCCATGGGCATCTTCATATTTACTGGGAGGAAGTGGGCACTCTTTGTCAGCCGATCTACTATGACCCAGATTGCATCATGCCCCTTCGCTGATCTGGGTAAATGGGTGACAAAATCCATGGCAATGCTGTCCCATTTCCACTCAGGGATATCCAATGGCTGTAACAACCCGCCAGGTCTCTGATGCTCTACTTTTGCCTTTTGACACGTTAAGCAGGTAGTGACATACTGGGCGATGTCTTTCTTCATGCCCGCCCACCAAAATGACTCCTTCAAGTCATGATACATCTTATTCATACCTGGGTGTAGGCTAAGGCGACTCTTGTGACCTTCATCTAGGATCATCTTCTTCAACTCATCATTTGCAGGTATGCAAATTCTGCCATTAAACCTCAAGATCCCATCTTCGCCCATCTCAAATTCTCTCGCCTGGTCAGTCCCCAGTGACTCTACAGCATGCTTCAGGCTCGGGTCCTCCAATTGCTTATCCTTCAACATCCCCAGGAAGTCATTAGTTATAGTCAGCTTACTACAACTAATGTGATTCACGTGGAACTCCACCCCAAGGTTTAAGTCCCTGAACTGCTCGATCAGTTTCTGCTCTTCCATCATCATGGTGGCGACTTGGATTGATTTTCTACTCAACGCATCTGCCACTACATTGGCCTTCCCTGGGTGATACATGAGTTGAAAATCGTAGTCCTTTAGGAACTCCATCCATCTTCTCTGCCTCATGTTTAGTTCCTTCTGATCAAACAGGTATTTCAGGCTCTTATGGTCACTGAATACCTGGAACCGAGCTCCGTAAAGATAATGCCTCCAGATCTTCAAGGCAAACACTACCGCTGCCAACTCCAGATCATGAGTAGGGTAGTTTCTCTCATGCACCTTGAGTTGCCTTGAAGCATATGCAACCACTCTCTTCTCTTGCATCAAGACGCATCCCAAACCTTGATGTGAGGCATCACAGAAGACATCAAAAGGTCTTCCTACTTCTGGAATCACCAGCACTGGAGCACTGGTCAGCCTCTCCTTTAGTTCCTTGAAGCTCTGCTCACATCGGTCGGTCCAAGCAAAGGGTTGGTCCTTGCGGGTCAGTTGTGTTAAAGGAGCCACAACTTTGGAAAAATCCTCAATGAACCTCCGATAGTAGCCCGCCAACCCCACAAAGCTCCTTATCTCAGTCACTGTCTTAGGACGTTCCCATTGCAGCACTGCCTCTACCTTGGCTGGATCTACCGAGATCCCCTGGGCAGATATCACGTGTCCTAAGAAGTTGACTTCCCTTAGCCAGAACTCACACTTAGAGAACTTGGCATAGAGCTGCTTCTCCCTCAGTATTTCCAATACTGTCCTCAGGTGTTCCTCATGCTCTTCCTCGGTCCTTGAATAAATGAGGATGTCATCTATGAAGACCACCACAAACTTGTCCAAGAAAGGGCGAAAAATCCTATTCATGTAGTCCATGAATAGAGCTGGAGCATTGGTGACTCCAAATGGCATCACTACATACTCGTAGTGCCCATATCTAGACCTAAAAGCTGTCTTCTGAACATCTTCAGCTTTTACCAAGATTTGGTGATACCCCGATCTCAGGTCAATCTTGGAGAACACCGAGGCCCCATGAATCTGGTCCATCAAATCGTCAATCCGAGGTAGGGGGTACTTGTTCTTGATGGTCAATTTGTTCAATTGCCTGTAGTCTATACACAACCGAGACCCTCCATCCTTCTTCTTGACTAGGAGCACTGGAGCTCCCCACGGAGATACACTGGGCCTGATGAACTGTTTCTCCAGCAGCTCTTCCAACTGCTTCTTTAACTCTACTAACTCGGCTGGTGCCATCCTGTAAGGTGCCATTGATATTGGTCCAGCTCCAGGTACCAAGTCAATAGAGAATTCCAATTCTCTCTTAGGGGGTAACCCAGGCACCTCTTCTGGAAATACATCCGTGAAATCCCTCACCACGTGTATTCTGCTTACGTCCCCTTCATTCCTCACTTCCAACCGAGCTAGCATCACGAAGCACCTCGCCCCTTCTTCCAACTCTGATCGCCCTCTTTGAACTGGCCACACCTCTGATTCTTGGGGGTCTGGAAATGCTACCTTCTGCCTACCACAGTCTATGAGAACATGATTGGCAGCTAGCCAATCCATTCCCAGGATAACATCCAGGTCCTGAAGAGGTAGGCAGATCAAGTTCACTTTGAATCTACGTCCCTCTACTATCACTGGACATTCAGGACAAACTGTGGAGGTCAACACCTGTCCTGACGCAGGTGTAGAGACCAACAGTTCGAAGGGTAACTCTCTCACCATAAGGCCCAACTCGGCTACACACATGCTTGACACAAAGGAGTGTGTCGCTCCAGAATCAAACAAAGTTTTTACACCTCTACCAGCTATAAAGCAAACATTCTGCACAAGGTTACCTGATTGGGACGCCTCAGCTCCTGACATGGCAAACACCCTCCCGGTTGCCTGAGGTCTGTTGCCTTCGTTCCTCATCTGCTGGGAACCACCGGGTTGAGTCATTCTGTGCTGAGTAGGACAATACTTGGCAACGTGCCCCGTCTTCTGGCAGGTAAAGCATCTCCTCTCTGAGTCTTTCTTGGGGCACACATTGGCTGTGTGTGGCCCACCGCAATGGAAACATTGAAATTTCCTGGTTTGTTGCTGATGAGACTGGGGTGGTGCTGCTCTCGCCCTATGCTGTGGAGGCCTCGCGTAGGGCTTAAACTGCTGTTGCTGTACCCTTGCCTTCCCATTGGAGGAACCGCCTGGGTGGGACCTGCTCACCCGAGACTCACCCTTCTCTAGAGTCTCCACCATTTTCGCCTTCTCCACTAAGGCATGAAATTCTCTAATGCACATCGGGGCTATGGTCCTCTTCAGCCCATGCTTCAGTCCTTCTTCGAATTTCCTACACCTCCAAGCCTCAGAGGTGGCTTGGGTATAATGTAAGGACCTGAAATTTATTGCAATGAAAGAGTATGTTTTAAATAAATTCTAAGTATGTTTTTATTTAGAATAGAAAGGGAGGAAAAAGTTAAGTTTAGAAGGCTACGAGGTCGCCGGTCGCCTGCTACTCATGAGCGCCAGGTGGGCATCGCGCGGGCGTGAGAGGCATGCAGGCATCGCGCGGGCGTGAGAGGCATGCAGGCATCGCGCGGGCGCGAGGGGCATGCGGGCATCGCGCGGGCGCGAGGCACGCAGGCATTGCCAGGGCGCGATGCATGTGGACGTGGCCAAGGCGCGAGAGTTATGAGGGCGTCGCCAGGGAAGACATCGGTTGTCTCCCAGAGGAAGACATCGGTCGTTCGCCAGGAAGATGTCATCGGTGGTAGTCTTCGCGAGGTCATCGGTGGTAGTCTTCGCGAGAGGTCATCAGTGGTTTCTCTTCGAGCTGGTAGTCATCGGCGAAAGGTCATCGCGCGACGTTGAGTTACACCCAGAGAACGTGGGCCCCAGACTCCCAGCAAGAGACGTTCTGCACGCGTGCCACGTAGACGAAAGAGTGGTTCAGAATAGTGACCTCAGAGCGTAGCCTGCGCAGAGGCACGCTTAGTAGTACTGTTCAGGGAAGCGTGCACGCAAACTTCCCTGCAGAGTAGGTGGTGGCAGCTGCTTTTGGAGGGATAAGTTGGTTTAAATTACAAAAATCCACTGCTGGGAGAAAAGGAAAACATTGTTGTATTCGACGAGAGAAAGAGTGAGTTTCTTCCCTTCTCCTCCAGTTACCTCCTCCGCGTTGCGATTTCAGCATCTCCATACAAGAGTACGACGAGAAGCAACACCATTGGAGCCCCTGGGAAAGTTCTCTGCAACTCCTTCAAAACCAGACGCAAAAACAGAGCCAAGGTATTCTGCAAGCTTCGTTGGATTTCGAAGCTCCTGGTGGTTGCGCAAGTCCAGGTAAGGGGAAGCTAGCCTTCATCTTTAATACGAACCATCGCTTAGCCTTTTCTGAAGTGTGGGCGACGTGGTCGCCGTTTTCGCTTTCGTCTTCATGAAATGCTTTGTGTTATGTGTTTGGGCGACGTGGTCGCCGGTTTTAAACATAGTCTTTGAAAACGCTCTGTGGTTGAACTAGATCGCCGGTTTTGGCGTTGTTTACGAACTCCCTGTTTTTGATGTTGCTTTGAAACGGTATGGGATTTAAATGGGATATTCGAAAGTAAGAACCTTGGATTGAGTTTTGCTGTGATTGAAATCATTCCTTTAAGTGTTATGTGATGTGTTTGAATGCTGTGAATGTGGGATCGAGGCATAGTATTTTCAGGAAAGGAAATACCGTGTAAGATCTGTATAGGTGTATTGACTAGGGGCTTGTCTAGAAGGAGATATCCTGACTCTGCTGAGATAATGAAATCACGTAGATGAAGTTATTCAGTTGGTGAGAGTCGAAGGAGGTTCGTATGAATGGGCGAGTTGTTCAAATGGGAACGAGCTCGGCCTGTTATACGAATTAACCTTGTCATACCGAGAGAATGGTAACAATGAGATGGTATATGCGCATGCTGTGTGGATTCACAGTGGTAGGTATGACAGGTGCAAATCTCTGGGCCTGAGTCAACACACGAGTCAAATTGGAAGTAGTGTCATGTGTCTATGCATGGTGGGTCAGTGGAAAGTCTGACATGTGAAATGAGAAACTTGAATATTGATAGACACTTGATGCTGTATTGTGAAATGGAATGACTATGGGTGAATGTTGTGAAGTTTGTGATTTTGGGCGATCAGCTGAATGCTATGAGCAGCTCTACGTTTTACATGGATATTTTGGAACTTGGTTTACTTGGATTTTCATGTTCTTGATTTAAACTTCTTTTAAATTATCTAGCTTACCCTTTTATCTGTTATTGTGGTTGTTTTTCTCAAAACTGTGATGATCGTGTAATTGTTACACGGGAGCAGATGATCTTCCAGGAAGAAGAGCCCTCTAGTGAGTGATCGCCGAGGAGGAGATCGCCGGTTTTCTGTCTCTATCGGGTGATCGCCTGTGTCTGCCTCCATCGGGTGATCGCCTGTTTTTTTTCTGTCTTGATAGGTGATCGGTCTCGTCCGATAGGAGATCGGTTTCTTCCGATAGGAGATCGCCTTCTTTGTTTTTTTTACTGTATTTTGTTTATGTTTCTGGAAAATTTGACCGAATTTGTATTAAACTCCCTAAGAGGAGCAACTTCATTTCATATATATATTATTTTGTTCATAGAATCTATTTGTTACCTTTATTTTCATTATATACATTTGTATAGTATTTTGGCGGGATGTTACATATAAAACCTGGCGAGGTACTCGAACCGAGCAGCATAGGCATTCACAGACATATCCCCCTGCTCCAACCTCAGGAACTCAGCTTCCTTCGCAAATCTTGCGCTGTCTGGGAAGTACTTCTCCAAGAACCTCACTCTGAAGCTTTCCCAATCCATCACTTCCTCTCGGGCCTCCATCATCTGTTGAGTTCCCATCCACCAGAACTCAGCTTCCCCAGACAGGAGGTATGTGGCAAACACCAGCTTCTTGTCTTCAGGGCAGGAAGTCGCCCTGAATATCTTCTCTAACCCCCTGACCCACTGATCTGCTTGATCAGGGGTAACGTTCCCACTGAACTTAGGTGGGTTGTGCCTGAGGAACTCAGTCAGTCCCATATGCTCCTGAGGCTGACCGACGTCGGGGTTTGTTGCGGCCGATCTGGCGGTCTCCCACTGTTGCATTGTAGCTTGGTGATTTTGAGACATCGCCGCATTCTGCTGCTGGATGGCACTTGCCATCATCTCGATGGCCTTGGCGATCTGACCCATTTCAGAAGAAGGTTGGGGAGGGGTAGAGGGTCTACGTGCCATCTCTCTTGTTTCGGATCTTGAAGCTATGAGTTTTCTATATTCCCTACAACTACAGGAATGAGATTGATAAGAAATCAATTCATTCAGGAGGTAATAACTAGACCTTACAAAGGTCAGCATCTCAAAGTCATCAAGAATTTGAGCTTAACAACATACTCGTAATACTTAGAATCTCAAGCAAGGTATTAGAACAGCTACTGATATCATCACCATCAGTTCAAACAACCATTTTCAGTCAATTGCAGAAACACTCAATAAGCTAAACTAGATCACACCAGCATTCAATGTATACTAAACATCAAATCTTTGGAATTAAGATTGAGAATCATCTCGATCCAGTTATGAGTGTGCACCCTCATTACTTCATCAAGATCTTCTCACCCTTAATACTAAGATTTTCAGCTAGAGTATACGTTCACTAAAGCACAGAAGCACACACAAACTTTTCAATACAAAACGTTTGAAAACCTTTCACTATAGTTGTTATTTAAAAACTCAAATAACTTTTATGAGCAGAAGAAACACAATGGATCCACAGCCCTCAGGTCATCCTAAGGACGAACTGCTCTGATACCATTAATGTAACATCCCACCAAATACATTTCATATTTATATAATATAAATGAAGATAAACAAGTATTTTGAAATAAACATAATCATATATATATGATGGAGTTTCTCCTCATCGGGAGTTTAATACATAAACTGTGAATCTTTCCAAAAGCACTTAACCAAAAATACAACAAAAGACAAATCGGGCGATATGCTAACAAAAGGGCGATCTCCTAGTCAATCAGGTGATCTCCTATCAGCCAGGCGATCTCCTATCAGACCGGCGATCTCACTTTCCTGCAACGTCATCTGCTCCCGTGTAAATCATACACGATCATCACAAGTTTTAAGAAGAACATCCACAAACGAAAACGCAGGGTAAGCTAGACAGTTTTAAAAGAGAATTTAGATATGAACTTTAAAATCAAGATAAATTAATTTAAGACACCCACGTAAAAACATCAGCTTTCTCATTCTTCCCACATACCATCAAGTAAAAACCCACATTTCACAAGTCCTCAAGAGTAGTTCATATCACACAGTGCAGCAAGTGTCTATCCACATACAGTGTTCCTCATTTCTCATGTCAGGTTTTCCACTGACTCACAATACATAGACACAAGACACTAATTCCGGAGTACTCGTGCATTGATTAGACTCAGAGATCTGCACCTGTCATATTGCCCACTGTGGAATCTCACACATCCACAGGGTCGCCGTGAAATCTCTCACATTCATCAGCGTATAATGAATCTCACACATCACCATACAGCATGACAGGGTTAATCCACGCAAAACAGGTCGGTTTGTTCTCTTTCAAACAACCCACCCATACAGGTGAACCTCCTTCGACTCTCAACAACTGAGTAACTTCCTCTACGTGAGTCCATTACCTCAGCAGAGTCAGGATATCTCGTTCTTAATCACCGATCAATGCACCTACTACAAGATCTTACACGGTATTTTCTTTCCTGAAAATACTATGCCTCGACCTCACACTCACCACATCCAACACATCATACCATTCAAATAAATCATTCAAATCACATCAACAACCATTTCAAAGCTTCAAATCTTCGAATATCTCATGTAAATCTCAAGTAGTTTCAAAACAACATCAAAAACAGAGATTTCGTAAAACAGCGCCAAAACCGGCGATCTAGTTCAAAAACATGGTATTTCAAAGGCTATGTTTAAAACCGGCGACCACGTCGCCCAAGCACACAAACCAAGCATTTCACGAAGACAAAAGCGAAAACGGCGACCACGTCGCCCACACTTCAGAAAAAGCTACACTATGGCTTGTATGGAAAAGAGGTCTAGCTTCCCTTACCTGGACTTGCGCAAACACCAGGAGTTCCGAAATCCAACGAAGCTTGAAGAACGCCTTGACTCTGTTCTTGTGTCTGGTTTTGAAGAGCTTGCAGAGAACCACCCAAGTGCTCCAAGGGCAAACGTCGAACTGGTGCTTGAGGATGCCTGGAAAACGCAGCGCGAAGGGGAGAAAGGAGGAGGATGGAGATAGTCTCGCTCTTTCACTCTTGGGTCACTTGTAACGCTCTTTGCCTCCTCTCAGTGGGTTTTGATCCCAACCATACCTGTCCTCGTATACTGCTGCCCTCCCCTTTTTCTGCAAAAGCCTGGGCGTACGTTCCTCTGAACAGTACGACCCCGGTTGTCTTTTGTGCATGCAAACCACTGCTCTGAACAGTACTACCACTGTTGTCTCTGGTGCATGCCAACCACTGCTCTGAACAGTACTGCCACTGTTTGTCGCTTGTGCATGCCAGCCACTGCTCTGAACAGTACGACCGTGAGTGTCTCCCGCGCATGCCAACATTCTGATGTCACTATTCTGAACCACCCTTTTCGTCTACGTGGCGCGCGTGCAGAACGTCTCATGCTGGATGTCTGGGTCCCACGTTCTCTGTGTATAACTTAACGTAGCGCGATGACCTTTCGCGCGAAGACTCTCGACCGATGACCTCTCGCGCGAAGACTCTCGACCGATGACCTCTCGCGCGAAGACTCTCGACCGATGACCTCTCGCGCGAAGACTCTCGACCGATGACCTCTCGCGCGAAGACTCTCGACCGATGACCTCTCGCGCGAAGACTCTCGACCGATGACCTCTTCCTGGCGAACGACTGATGTCTTCCTCTGGGAGACAGCCGATGTCTTCCCTGGCGACGCCCTCATAACTCTCGTGCCTTGGCCACGTCCACATGCATCGCGCCCTGGCAATGCCCGCGTGCCTCGCGTCCGCGCGATGCCCGCATGCCCCTCGCGCCCGCGCGATGCCTGCATGCCTCTCGCGTCCGCGCGATGCCTGCATGCCTCTCGCGCCCGCGCGATGTCCACCTGGCGCTCATGTGTAGCAGGCGACCGGCGACCTCGTAGCCTTCTAAACTTAACTTTTTCCTCCCTTTCTATTCTAAATAAAAACATACTTAGAATTTATTTAAAATATAACTCTTTTATTCCAATAAATTTTTCAGGTCCTTACACTGAGTACCATGCCTGCAGGGAACAATGAAAAAGTATGAGAAAGATAAGGTGTTAAGTATGTGAACAGTTAAGTGCAAGATGAAGTTAGTGTACCAATGTACACGTTGAGAGTCTCAGCGTCATACTCATGCCTAATCAGCTGGGTGGAGTTAAACACCACGCCCCAGCTGGAGATGGTCTGGCAGAGTTCTCGGTCAGGGACAGTCAACTCCTCGAGCCTGCGTGGCTTCTTAAACTTCAACTCCCCCACCCAGTATAAGGGAAATCCATCGAGCATAGTGGGGTCGTAGGAGCTGCAGCAGACTCGGAAGAACTTTCCCTTGAAGTTCTTGTATGACTGCGAGAAGAGAGTTAGAAGGACTCTCCCTGCCACCCCATTCAGGCTCACCCAAAGCCTCTTACCGGGGCTCTTCGCCTCGAAGAAGTAAAGAAAGACATCGACAGAGGGGGTGAACCCTAGATTATTGCAGAGGATGGAGAACACCCTGATGAAGGCCCAACTGTTGGGGTGCAGTTGAGCAGACGCCACGTTTAACTCTGTGAGCAAAGCCCTTTCAAACCCGGTGAAAGGAAGACGGACTTTGACTCTTTTGAAGATGGTGGCGTAGAAGAAGAAGAACGGTTCCCCATCGTTGCAACGATCATCGGCGCATACGGGCTCGTTTGCTGTGCAGGGACGCACAGAGACGTACGCGTCAGTTTCCCTGCCGAAGACGCGTCCTTTAATCTCATTCTCATCATCCCTGTGCTTGCGAAGATCCTCGCAGGATGTGAGTTTGGAGGTCTCGGCAAGGAGATCCTCAGAAGCCCATGGGTAGAGGGCCTTGTAATCGACCGCTACAGTTGGAGGAGGGTTGGAGGTGATTTTGGTTCTGGCCATCTCGAATCTAAACAAATGAGAGGCAGGAAAAGAAGAAAGGCTCAGAAGAAAACAATGGTGGACGAAGACTCAAAGGTAGAATGAACCCAGGAAAGAAGAACAAAACCCTAGAATGCAGAAGCCACACACAGGCCCAAAACAGTTACAGCATACCATATGGATGATCGAATTCATGTTATGAAGGAGGACAAGACATAAAAATCATACCTTTGGTTGAGGAAGAGCGGAGAAGCGTGAAAGGTCTGTTGGGAAGAAGAGAGCGTGCGCTGGAAGATAGAGTATGCAGAAGTGAGAATGCAAGGTGATGAAACAGTGAAGTGGCGCGGGGTTTTGAAGAGGTTTAACGTAGCCCTAGGGAGCGCAAACGTTATGAATCTCAAACCGTTGATACAGCCACGTGTTAGCAAATGAAAGGGGGTTGGTGAAGTGTCTTCTCAGCGTACTATTCATGTACTTATGCGCAGAGCCACGTAGGCCGCCCAAGACAATGACTTAGTCTCTACGCTGGAACAAGTTAACAGCTCGAGACTAGGGGGGCTTGTGTACCGATCAGTCCTCGCCCATCACTTAGTCTCTTCGCTGAAACAAGTTAACAGCTTGAGACTTGGGGGCTTGTGTACTGACCAGTCCTCAGACGTCAGCTGGGTCCCACAGCATGGGCCAAAGCCACGTGGAGTAGACCCCATCAGGGGTGATTAGTCATCAGCCTACAGAAAGGGGTGATCAGTGATCAGCCCACAGAGAGGGGTGATTAGTCATCAGCCTACAGAGAGGGGTGATTAGTCATCAGCCTACAGAGAGGGGTGATTAGTCATCAGCCTACAGGGAAGGGTGATTAGTCATCAGCCTACAGAAAGGGGTGACTAGTCATCAGACTACAGAGAGGGGTGACTAGTCATCAGACTACAGAGACGGGTGAGTAGTCGTCAGATCACCAGGATGGGCGGAGGTGTCATCGTCACTCAGCAGGTCGAGGAGTCCTCGGCGACAGAGTGTGGCGAGGTGACATCGGCCTTGGGTGATTTGAACAGCGTAAACAGAACAGCTAAGATTGGTTCCCAGAGTGGGCCAATGACCAGTTGAATACCCAGAATTAGGGAGAGGCCTGGATCACGAAGTGCCTATGCGGGTAGCAGGGAGAGCACAGTTGGGTGTAGAGTCCTGAGGGGACGAGTACACACCAGAACTAGGATTTTCCCAGTAAAGCTACATGCATGGCACGTGAACAGTTAAGGCACTCCCAGAACAGGTGGCCCCAGAGACTAGGTGCACAAGGAGGCATCCAGGTGGTCACCCTGTGAAAGTTTGCACTCCAGAGAAGGAAACCTTATGTGCTAGATTACCCTAAGATTGGGTGATAGCGGCGCAAGGGTATTCCAGTAAACCCTAAATATGGCTAGTAGCGCAGTGAACCCTAATTAGGGTTAGCGGCACTGTAAACCCTACACTATATAAGGGACAGTAAAATACTTCACAAAGGTACGCAGTTTCTAGACCTAAACACAGAGAGAAACTCAATACACTGGGTGTTCCTTGCCTTACACTGACTTGAGCGTCGGAGTGCAAACGGCCTCTAGGGCGCCCCCTTTCTCTTTTGCAGGTGCAGATTGCTTCGAGAGAACCAAGCACATATCAACGTGAGGAAGGGGGCGTGTGAGTGTCGTGAGTCAACCGACAGGCGGGTTAACCGGCAAGAACAGAAAATGAAACAATTTTTTTTAAAACCAAATAGCCTGAGTTTCATGGCAATTAATCATAGCAGAATGAAAATATCAATTGGTTAGATTAATTGTAGGGAAATGATTTTCATTTTTTTTTCTTTTAAAAACTCTTTTTATAAATATTGATTATATATTCCAAAAAAAATTATCATTTAATCATAAGCAGTCAAATAGGAGAGATCTAGATGAAAACAAAGATGTATATATGATTTTCTTGGTCCCTATTAAAAAAAAAGTAAAAATCAATTTTGACTTTCTCATTTGTGTGCTCTTTGATTAATTTATATTGTGGAACATTATACAATATAAAGAATGGGTATTAGAACGAATAAACTAAGTTATTTTTCGATATAATTGAATTCGAGATCAAATAATTAAATAAAAGGATTGAATATATTGAGAGAATAACCAAAGTTTTGCCCTTGCTGTAATGGTGGACAAGTGGTGACTTCTGAATAAGCAATTAGTATTCTTTTTTCACTAGAATTTATATGCTGATGATGCTATACCTAATATACAAAATTCTACGATAGAAAAGCCAGTGTATGGTTCTTCTCAAGTTACGTGTTATCAAAAACTGTTATGTGTAGACAATTCTTCCCTCTAATTTCCACATGATTGAAAATGGTGTGCATACCTTTGCCTTTCCAAGGCACATTGTCAATGTGCAGAACAAGATGTGAAAAACAGCCAAAAAGGAGATGAATATATTTAGCTGCAGGATTCCATCACTTGAAATTAAACTAACCATACCCTGCACATCATCATAGCAATAAGATAAAATAAAAATAATGATACAAATATCAAAGGGTTCTCTGAAGTTGTTTTTTTATATATTTATCTACGTACTTAAGAAGCTTTACCATGAAATTAAGATGAATAATATAATTAAACTTGTTCCTTCACCTTTGCTTCACAATAGTTGAACTCAACTTCAGATTGGTTTGTTGCAGGTGCTACGTCCAATTCTGAGGTTGATGTACGACTAGCTGATAACCCTGTTAAGTCCACAGCATCTTTGCAAGGGAGAAAATACGTTGCCACATCCTTGCTGATGCAGATTTTCGATATTGGCACTTCCGATATGGTGAGAAGAAAGGACATGAAACCGAATTTCATCATTTCTATGATTCAACCCGCAAGATTAATACCAAATTCATAAGCATTTCATCAAAAGCACAGCTATTTTGTTTCACATAAACTAAATATAAATTCTCCATCCATATATATGAAGAAAGTAAAAGGCATGCAAGTTGCAAATAGAAGATAATTAATAACAAAGTTGATTCCAGAGACACACCAACCTGTTTTGGTTTTAGTCAATGCCCTCCCTAGTGATTTGTCTTTCCTTTTCCTCAAAATCTGGAGCATATATATAGGTCAGAGTGAAAATTTTAATCAATTTTAAATATTTACTAGGAACCAAAAATGCTCACTTTTAACAGTGTTTAAAGAATTTATAATCAGAAGTTCTTCCTTATGTCATTAACACATTTTATTGAAATTTTCAAGCATTTTCCATGGGAATTCTGAATATATATATATATATATATATATATATATATATATATATATATATATATATATATTTAGCTAACAATACCTCAGCCAATTTGTGGAGACTGCCCTCAATGATCAAAGATGTTAGAAGAAAGAAGAAGCAGAAAACTGAGACAGCCCATGTTGAAGTTTCTTCAAGGGATCTTTGTTCTTCCATGTCCATAAGAACACATTCGTTAATTTCTTCACTTTCTGCCTTCTCTTTATATATGTTGAGACAAGAGAAGACAACACCTAGTATAATTGTGATGTGTAAGCATATATGTCCATGATAGATAATATATATTGTGGTCTTTTTATAGAGGATGATGTGTGAGTGACATAGAAGAGGGAGGGGATTTTCCATTAACACAAGAAAGAAAAATTAATAAACTAGTCCTACAAGCAACGTATATGTTTCTGTTTTATGGTTGAATCTCAAAACTAAGTACATCGTACACAATGCTTAATTTGGCTAGTTTCAAAGCCGTCAGAATTGTCAATATGATCAATTTGATGCCTTCACTTCTGCACATGTACAGCCAAAGACACATTGACTAATCACTAATAATCTATGATTATTGACTAATCAATACAAGTTTAAATGGCTACATATTTTATATTTGAAATAAAATATGTTATTTTAATTGGTGGATGTATATTATGTAGGAGTTGGTGAGGTGAATTATGAATTGAATTTTTAATCTTTTAGCCTAACTAGATATATAGTGTTTACTATTAATTTTGGCTGACTATAAATTTATAGCTCACTTAAAGTTAAACAATATAGTTAGTAAATTTTATTATTAGTGCAAATAATATTACAATACTTAACGTTGCTTAATTAAGACAAATATGTTTTAATACAGAAAATGTTTTAAATATTGATACTTAGTTAATGATAAAACTTAAATACTAGTTTTAATAATATTAACTGTGAACTAATTTTTTTTTTTGGTAAAGTGTTTAAATCTATGTGACAATTATAGTAAGAAAAATAAGATAGAGAATATAAGTTTGTCGGAATGCTTTTTTTATTGGGTGGAGTTTTAAATTACTATCAAAATTTAATTAACCAAATCACATGAAAATTTAGTCATGAAGATAAAAGTAGAAGAAATGAGAAACAGAATAAACCGGTAGGATTGGATCACACTGTAAAATTATATTACACTTAAAAAAATTATTAAATGAAAATTAATTTTAAAAATATTTAAGTAATCATTATATTAATTAAATTATAATATGATTAGTTAGTAGTTAAATTTTTTTAATTAAATATTAATTTATAAATTATTTATTAATAAAAGAAATTATTTTAAATATTAATATATATATTTTTAATTAATATATAATTTAGTTAATATAGTAATTAATATTTTTTATTTTTAAAATTAATTTTTATTTAATAATTTTTACGTAGTATATTCTAAGATTATAATCTCTTATTAAATTCTAACAAATACTTCATAGTAGCAATCTTTTAAGACTTTGACACATGCCTTTCCCTAGAGTTTGACACGTTCTAATTGGCCTTTACTTGTATCAATAATAACTTTAAATAACCATAATGAAAATATAATCCTTATCTCAAACAAAAATTCAAGATATATTGGTAAGTGTCGAGATTCCTCTAATTGATTCCATGAAACACTGCCTTCAACCAACCAATCACTAATAGCAGGTCAATTAAAACACTTTAATGTCATGACTTTTAAATGAACCATTCTTAGCTCTTAGCAATGATGTTTCACTCCAATTGAACAGATCTTTAGTAGATTTCCTTGTGACGCTAACATTCACATAGAAAATGTTAATAATCAACCAACACCTAGAAAGAGAACAATAGGGCGTTAAATAGCTTCATCCATTAATTAATTAACAAGTTATAATCGTAATCGGATAACTCATTAGAGTCATTAACAATAATAAAAAATACTCATATTTAAAGAGATATATAAATAATATTAGAGATCTCACATCCACTTTTCATATTATATAAATTGGTTTTAAACCGGTTTTATAAGATTAAATTAGGGTTAAAGTTTATTCCTCAATATGATATTAAAGTCATTTAGAGTTTATTCTAGCGAAGTTTGTTAAGTGTATCAGGTCATCCGCTATAAGATCATCCATAAATGTATAGATACACGCACGAGTTGACAAGTTTCATCCATCGTGAGGGGATGTGTTGGAAATTTCACATCGACTAGAGATAAAGACTATTTTATAGTATATAAGTGAGTACAAATCTCATCTTGTAAGTTAATTTTATAAGATTGAACTAGGCTTAAAGTTCACTTCTTTATAATATCTCAAAAATCATATTAATTATGATATAGGTTTTTAACAACTCGACTCTCTCATCTCAAATATTTTTAAAGGGTTCGAGCCTCCTCTTATGTTCATATTTATTTATTCTTTACCTAAAAAGTGTTTTTTAACAATTCTATGGGGAAAAAAAATCATACTTTTTTATTTATAGTAAAAAAAACAAAAAACATTTCAACAAAGAGGTTTACACACCCAAGAAATGAAGAAAATAAAATAACATTTATATTTGGTCTGGTCGGTCATCGGTAGTCGATGACGTCAGCAGCAGTTGACCACGTGAACCATTCACAGGGTGACACGTGGTAGAAGATAGCAGGTGAATCAGGGAGGAGATCACTCAAAATGGAGATCGGTGGTCAGTTGCTAAGGGACCACCACCCGCAGATCAGTGCCAGGTGAGCGCCTGGAAGCAGAGCGCGAGAAGTGAAGAAGCACTGATCAGTCATCGGGGGTTTCCTGTTAACACGCAGTCAAGCTGGGACCCAGGTTCCCAGCGAGAGCGTTACGCAAGAAGCACAGATCGGTAATCGCCTAGATTGCACATGGTTGCCGTGTGTGAAGATTAGGAGATCAGGTGGTCAACAAGTCGCCGAAAGGAGCACATCGCCGGGTATTTGAGAAGACTTGGTAAGCACTTGTTATATGGTCTAAATACAGAAGGTAAGTGGCATGTCTGCCGCCGAAGTAGGGAAGATAAGTGGCATATCTGCCACCATGTGTAGTGTGAGTCGTGATACCCAGTGTTAACCAGCTCATCGCGTTAAGGTTGCGCCCAGAGTAACCTGTGCACTAAGCTACTCCCTGTGCGGATAACTTAGTCACAGGAGCAAAGTGGAAGTAACGTTTTAGCTGCAGGTACTCCAGATGGTGACACGTGTATGACCAGATGTTATCCACGTGTCAAGAGGAATAACCATCAGGAGAGAGAAAGACTCAGGTATATATATGAAATTCTTAACGGAATTAGGGGGAGGATTCATTTTGGTGGTGATTCACTTGTACATGGTTCAGAGTTTTCTTTGAAATTCTTTGTTGATTCAATCACTGACTTGAGCGCCGGAGCGCAACCGGCTGCAGAGGCGCCATACTGTTCTTTCAGGTTTCTTGGAGGATTTTCAGGTGAAGGTCATTGGAGTACTTGGCGTGAAGCTGGTGAGGACGAGGTTCGAGAAGAAGAAGTTATAACGCTTTGGTTAAGAGGCTGGATCATCAGGCGCCCACCGTGGGGCCGTGTAAACTGTGATTCCCATCCATAGTTGAGTTTAAGAGGTTTTCGGTAGTTTCTGTTCGATTGTTCGGAGGTGTTAACCGTTTGAATCGAAGTTCAATCGGTGAAGAGTGGTTTTCTGGAGGTTTCTACCGATTGATTCCTGGATCGATCGTTGTGCGAAGGAAGTTGAAAGGTTTCTTGAGCGTTGTTGCGAGATAGCTTTTGCGTGTTGAAAGGCAACTGTGTGAAATTAGTAGAAGTTTCATGAGGAAAATGAGGACAACCAGATCTAGTTCAGTTGCGCCACAATCCGGAGAGAATAACGTGACGATGTCGCAAATGCTGGAGATGATGCGTGTTTTGCAAGAAAATGTGGCAGCATCGCGCGTCGAGCAGACGAAGATGCACGACGACCTGGTCTCTTATCAGGCCAGGAACGAAGAGCTGAGTAAGGTTAATGAAGAGTTACGTTAGGCTCTTCGCGAGCAGAGGGAGAGTGCTGCGACCAGTGGAGGCGCGCCACCGTCTCTGCCATGAGTTTTTCCAATGCCATTTTCGCAGGCGATCATGGATGCTGCGATTCCTACAAACATCACGGCGGTGAAGGCCTCCTTCACTGGAGTGGAAGATCCAGAGGCTCACCTTACCGCGTTTCATATGCAGATGATGCTGTTGGGAGGATCGGATGCGGCCTATTGCAAGATGTTCATGAGCACTCTCCACAGCACAGCATTGGATTGGTTTGTAAGCCTACCTACTGGACACATCTCCAGTTTCCAGCAATTCTCCAAGCTTTTCGTCGATCAGTACATTGTGAATAAGGCGCCGCCTATGGTGTCGTATGATCTGTTCGACGTAAGGCAGTTCCAAGGGGAATCTTTGAAGGACTATCTGAATAGGTTTGGAGCTCAGATAGTCCGACTACCAGGTAAAGATGAGGAGATGTTCGTGCACGCCTTCAAGAAGGGCGTGCTACCTGGACCCTTCAGCGAATCGTTAATCAGTAGCCACCCTGCAACGTTTGCAGAGATTCGGTGACGTGCTGTGGCTCACATCACCGCTGAGAATGAAGTGATAGAGAAGAGAGGGAATATGGCTCCTGTGAAACCACGCGCCCAAGCCAAGACTCAGCCTCAGAGGGTGTTGGAGACGGCGGCGGTGAAGAAGGATCAAAGAACATACCGTCCTTATGATCCGAAGAAAACAGGTGATGGCAGTAGTAGAGGAAGAGGGCCAGGTCGCCAGAGGGAATTCAAGTGCCCTCCGAGGCATGAGTTCGTGATGGGATTGGCGGACCTGATCGCCATTCCCAATATAGCTGCCAAGCTGAAGGTGCCTGAAAAGGTGTCGGATAAGGTGTTGGGGCCAAAGCCAGACGCGTGGTGTGAATTCCACAAAAGTTTTGGCCACACCCTTGACTCCTGCCTGTCGCTGGGATACCAACTCGACGAGTTGGATAGAAGTGGATTTCTGAAGGACTATTTGCTGGAGAAGAAGGCAGCAAATGCGTCGAGCTCCCAGCCAGCGAGCAGCGAGCACCAATAACATGAAGTGCCCATCCACGGGGAAATCCACACTATAGCTGGGGGTTTCTCAGGAGGTGGGTGCACCGCGTCACAGCGCAAGAAATATGCTCGATCTGTGATGGCAGTGGAAGCATTCGAGGACCACTCGCCTGATGTGGACATCACATTTACCAAAGAAGACCTTAGGGATGTTATACCACATGACAACGATCCTATAGTGATCTCGCTTGTCACGGCAGGAAGGAAGATCCACCGAGTGTTGGTCGACCAGGGAAGTTCGGCTAATGTTATGTTTTGGCCAACTTTCAACAAATTGCAGCTACCCCTTGACCAGCTGAGACCTTATGGAGGATGTTTGTATGGTTTCGCTGGCGATCAGGTGGAGGTCAGGGGGTATATTGAGTTGAGAACCACATTCACGGATGACGCGGCTTCAAGAACGGAGAAAATCAAGTAGCTTGTTGTGAATGCCCCCTCAGCATACAACATCTTGTTAGGGAGGCCAACTCTCAACCGGATAGGGGCGGTGCCTTCAACAAGGCACATGAAGGTTAAGCTCCCTTCAATGGAAGGTGTGGTAATAGCCCTGCGATCTGATCAAAAGGAGGCAAAGAAGTGTTACGAAAACAGCCTCAAGAACAAGCGATCAGTAAGCTACGTCACAACCACGCCGCCTCCTGGCGTGGAATCAAGGCGAGAAGGGGGGCAAGTCATCGATGTTGCGATGGAGGTGATCGCCGAGGGGAATGCACGTATGGTAGGTGTTGAGGAAGGAGGTGGAAATGCTGATCGCCCTGAAGAGGCTAGGGAGACAGGGATCGCCAGAGCGGTGATCGCCAGTGAAAGGAGACTTCAACCAGTGGAAGAGTGGGTTGAAAGGAAGATAAAAGGCAAGGTCTTCAAGCTGGGTAAATCTCTGGAGCGTGAAGCACAAGACCAGATCGCCGGGGTGATAGAGAGGCATCTGGACGCGTTTGCGTGGTTTGCTTCGGATATGCCTGGTATCGACCCTGATTTCTTGTGCCATCATCTGGAAATGGACCCCCAAGTTAGACCGGTGCGACAAAGAAGGCGAAAGTTCAATAAGGAGAAGAGGCAGGCGATCAGAGATGAAATGCAGAAGCTCCTCGCAGCAGGCCACATTCGGGAGATCCAATACCCCGAGTGGCTCGCTAATGTTGTACTGGTTAAGAAGAGAATGGGAAATGGCGCATGTGCGTCGATTTCACGGATTTAAACAAGGCTTGTCCAAAGGACTCATATCCTTTGCCAAGTATAGACGCCCTAGTTGACAACGAGCAGGGTGCAAATTGTTGAGCTTTCTGGATGCCTTCTCGGGGTATAATCAGATCAAGATGCATCCTATCGATGAGGAGAAGACTGCCTTCATGACAGAGAGATTGTGCTACTGCTACAAAGTAATGCCATTCGGGCTGAAGAACGTTGGGGCCACGTACCAGAGGTTAATGGATAAGGTACTTGCACCAATGCTGGGGAGAAATGTGCAGGCCTATGTTGATGATATGGTGGTGACTTCCCTGGAGAGGAGCAGCCACGTCTCGGACCTGGAAGAGTTGTTTGTCACGATAGCCAAATATAAGCTGAAACTGAATCCAGAGAAGTGCATCTTTGGTGTGGAGGTGGGAAAATTTCTAGGTTTTCTTTTGACTGAAAGAGGAATAGAGGCAAACCCCGATAAGTGTGCTTCTATTATGGCGATGAGAATCCCAGCTACGGTGAAGGAGGTGCAGCAGCTTACAGGTCGGATGGCTGCTCTCTCACGCTTTGTGTCAGCTAGCGGCGAGAAGGGCCACCCTTATTTTCAATGTTTAAAGAGAAACAACAGGTTTGTCTGGACCAAGGAGTGTGAAGAAGCTTTCGTGAAGCTTAAAGTATATTTAGCAAGCCTGCCGGTGCTGTGCAAATCATTAGTTGGAGTGCCTCTCAGGTTGTATTTCGCTGTGACTGAGAGAGCGGTGAGTGCGGTGCTTGTCCAAGACCAAAATCAGGTCCAGAAGCCTATTTATTTTGTGAGCAAGGTGCTACAAGGTCCCGAAGTGAGGTATCAGGCCTTGGAGAAAGCTGCTTTAGCGGTTGTGTTTTCGGCGAGGAGGTTGCGTCATTACTTTCAGAGCTTCACTGTCCTGATAATGACCGATTTGCCCATTCTGAAGGTTCTGAAGAAACCTAATGTAGCTGGAAGAATGGTGAAGTGGGCGGTAGAACTGTCAGAGTTCGACATTAAATATGAACCCCGAGGACCAATTAAGGGGCAGATTTTCGCTGATTTCGTCGTCGAGCTCTCGTCAGAGGCAACTCATGTCGAAGGAGATGGCTTTCGTTAGGTCCTTTCGGTAGATGGATCGTCGAACCAGCAGGGTAGCGGTGCTGGAGTCATTCTGGAGGGGCCCAACGGCGTGCTGATAGAATAGTCCCTAAGGTTCTCTTTCAAAGCCAGCAACAATCAAGCAGAATATAAGGCATTGATTGCAGGTATCTTGTTGGCCAAGGAGATGGGGGCTAAAGTGTTGGTGGCCAAAAGTGACTCGTTGCTGGTCACAGGGCAAGTAGTGGGCGAGTTCCAAGCCAAGGACCCGCAGATGGCAGCTTACTTGGCATATGTGCAGGAGTTGAAGAGTTCTTTTACCTTATTTGAGGTAGTGCATGTACCAAGGGAGCAAAATGCCCGAGCTGACTTGCTGGCCAAGCTCGCCAGTTCGGGCAAGGGGGGCAGACAGAGGACTATTATTCAAGAAACATTGAAGACACCAAGGGCGTTTGTGGCAGATCACCAGGTGCTTCAAGTGAGCAAGTCGACAGGGGGAACGGCGAGGAGTCACAGGTCTTTGACTCAGGAGACCTTGAGAACGCCAAGGATAAGGGCATCTCCTGTGGATGAAATGAACATCGCGCAGGTCTGTGCCACACATAAGCCAGATACGTGGATTACACAGTACGAGCGTTACTTAGCCGATGGCTTGCTCCCAGTAGATCCGGCAGAGTCCAGGAAGATCAAGAAGAACTCTACCAGGTTTACCATGATAGATGGCGAGTTGTACAAGTTTGGGTTCACACACCCACTCCTGGTGTGTATACACGGGGAGAAATGCACGAGGATTATTGCTGAGCTCCATGAAGGCATATGCGGGAGTCACATCAGGGGTCAAGCTCTAGCTGCTAGAACTCTTCGTGCAGGATATTACTGGCCGACAATGAGAGAGGATTGCAAGAGGTACGCCCAGTGTTGCAAGCAGTGCCAGCAGCACGCCGACCGGCACAAGGCGCCCCTAGAAGAGCTTAAGTCGATTTATAGCCCTTGGCCATTCCATACATGGGGAATCGACATTCTGGGGCCCTTTCCAATGGCGATCAGGCAAAGGAAATACTTGGTGGTGGTGATCGAGTACTTCACTAAGTGAATTGAAGCAGAGCCAGTTGCCCAAATCATGGCACCCAAGATTGAAAACTTTGTGTGGAAGAACATTGTGTGCCGATTTGGGGTGCCTAAGCGTCTAGTATCGGACAATGGGACTCAATTTGCAAGCCACCTGTTGAAGAAGCTGTGCGAGGATGTGGGAATTCAACAAGTGTTTGCATCCGTTGAGCACCCACAGACGAATGGCCAGGTAGAATCCGCTAATCGGGTTCTGTTGAGAGGTTTGAAGAGGAGATTAGAGAAAGCTAAAGGATCGTGGGCTGATGAGGTACCTCACATAATTTGGGCGTACCACACAACTAAGCAGTCAGGCACCCGCGAAACCCCTTTTAGTTTAGTGTATGGCTGTGACGCGATGATTCCAGTTGAAATCCAGGAGAGCTCGCCGAGATTTCAACACTTTGTAGCAGAAGAATCAAATGAAGAGAGAAGAATGAACCTGGATTTACTGGATGAGGTCAGAGAGGAAGCAAGAGTGAAAGCTGAAGCGGTAAAAAGAAGAATAGAACGAAGGTACAGTTCTGGAGTAATACCGAGGCAGTTCAGAAGCGGCGATCTGGTGATGAGGAAGGCCCACCAGTACGAGATGGAGAATAAGTTGTCACCCAAGTGGACAGGACCGTTTAGAATAACCGAAGCACTCGGGAACGGCGCCTACCGCTTGGAGACACTAGAAGGAGGGGCGATTCCTCGTACTTGGAATGCCACACACCTCAAATTTTATTTCAGTTAAAGCTTTGTAAGTAGTGCAAACTCAGGGGAATCATAAATAGTTTTGTAAAAACAGTTACAAGGGGGCACTCTTTTTTCCCTAAGAAGGGTTTTTAACGAGGCCACCCAAGAAATAAGATATTCAAAATTGAAATTTTGAAGTATACTAAAGTTTGTGTGCATATTGTTTTAAAGAAGTTTTTTGAAAAACCTTATCACCTAAAGTGATTCGAGGTAGAAGTAAAATGAGTGTGCACGTTTTAAGTAAAAGTTTAAGACCTCATCGCCCTCAGGCGATTAGGGGCACAAGTGAAAAGTTTTTAAAGTCCTCATCGCCTGGGGGCGATCGGAGGCATCCAACGAAGTTCAAAGTCCTCGATGTTCTCGCGCATCTTGAGGCAACAGAGGAAGTCCTCCTTGCCTTTGAGCAAGTGTAGGCAACAGAAGAAGTCCTCCTTGTCTGTGAGCAAGTGTAGGCAACAGAGGAAGTCCTCCTTGCCTTTGAGCAAGTGTAGGCAACAGAGGAAGTCCTCCTTGCCTTTGAGCAAGTGCAGGCAAGAAGAGTCCATATAAAGGAACGACATGTGGAAAAGTGAATAGAAGTTTGCAAAAGGTGATCGCCCAAATTTAATTCGGCGAGTACCAGATCAGAAGAATTTCTGGCGATGATGCAGAACACTTGGCAGGTCAGGTAAGTTGTATTTTTAATACCGGATAAGATTAAAGTTTGTTGCCTAGTGTAAAGTTGGTTTGTGTGTTGAGGTTTTTCACCTTAAGTTCACGAGTTCTATTGGATGTCATCGCCCATAATTAATATCTGAACAAATTGATAATTTTAAATTAGTAGTTTATTTAGTTTCAAGCAGGGCGTGAAAGGTCAAAGTTTCAGTTACATTGAGTTACATTCGGTTAAGTGTGTTTCACCTGTTGCATTAGTCAAACGCACAAAGAAACAAATATGAGGCCGGTGACAAGGTAATAAAGGTGAACGTTGAAATTGATAAAAATGTTCAAATTACAGTTATGCAAATTAAAAGATAGATATGGGCGTGGAGATAAGGCGGTAAAAGGAGGTTTCTAATCAACAGAAGGTACAATCTTACCGTCTACCACCTCGTTGCATATAGAGATCATGGAGAGGTCCAGCTCGGGGTATTGGCACGCCATTTGCTCCAAAGCTGCATCGAAATCAGAGTTGAGGATTTGTGCAGAACTCTGGTCAAGCTCGTCGATCTGTTGGGTCAGTTCCTTTCTCTCCTTGAGAGCCTGAGCGAGATCGTCAGCAGTTTTCTGTTGATCCTCCCGAGTCTGGGCAAGTTCTGCAGTAAGTCTTTGAGCTTCTTTTTGGGCCTTGTCCAACCCGGTGGTTATTCTCTTGTTTTCCTCCTGAGCTTTGCCAAGTTCTGAGGTTATCCTGTTATTCTCTTCATGAGCCTTGGCAAGTTCGGCGAGGGCCTTATCCCTATTGCTCTCGACTACCCCCAAGAGGACTTCTCGTTCAGTTGACTTCTTCTCCAGCTTTTCTACCCTCGTGGCATCTTTCTTCTGTTTAGCTTGCAGGTCCGCCACTTGGGCCCGCATGGGAGCGAGTTTGCTCTCAAGCTCGATGTTTTCAATAGTTTTGGCTTGGAGTCTTTGGCGAAAGTCAGCTGTCTCGTGGCGAGCTACTCGAATTTCAGCATTCAAGGCGTCTTCCAGTCTTGTGTGCACGAGTTCTCGCACCATCATATCACAAGAAAGCTTGCTTGCTTCAGCTTTCAAGGAGTGATGTTCCTCCTGTAAGCGAAGATTTTCTGTTTGGAGCTTGTGAATGAACTCTTGCATGCCTTTGAAGATCAAACTGGCTTGCCCTTCTATTAGCTTGCCCACTTGTGAGGATAAAGACCCCAATGACTCGGTGAGGAAACTGGGAATGGGCAAGACAGGAGTTAGGCCTTCTGAAAGCACCTGAGGCTGACTATTACTGTAACATCCCGCCAATTTCATTGCATAATTATAAAATGAAGTAGAGATAAAATAATAATGTTGAAGTGAACATAATTATATATATATGTAATGAAGTTTTCTCCTCGTAGGGAGTTTAATACATAATCTACCGGTTTCCAAAAAAACGTAAACTAAATACAACAAAATACATAAAAACAGGCGATTCCCCAACAGGATAGGCGATCTCCCATCAGGAAAGGGCGATCTCCTATCAGAAAAGGGCGATCTCCTATCAGACAACATAAAAAGGGTGATCGCCTAACAGAAATATATATGGGTGATCTCCTCCCGGCGACCACTCACTGAGGAGCTCTACCACCTGCAACCTCGTATGCTCCCGTGCAAAATACACGATCATCACAGTTTAAGAGAAAATAGCCACAGAGCAATACAAAAGAAAGGGGTAAGCTGGATGTTTTAAAAGCTTTTAAATCAATAGTAAACATAAAACTTCACACCATTCATGATCCATATCAATTACAACCATCAACATTGTCATATTCCACATACTCGTCAAGTGTCCATTTGTTACTTTCAGTATTCAAGATTCACACGTCAGACTTTCCACTGACTCACAATGCATAGACACATGACACTACTTCCGGATTGACTCGTGCGTTGACTCAGGCTCAGAGATCTGCACCTGTCATACCATACCACTGTGAAATCCACACAGGGTCGCTGTGAAATCCACACAGCCATGCGCATATATAATCTCAATGTCATTAACTCTCCCGGTATGACAGGGTTAATTCATATAACAGGCCGAGCTCGTTCTTTTTCACACTACTCGCCCATTCATATGAACCTCCTCCGACTCTCCACAACTGAATAACTTCATCTACGCGATTCCATTATATCAGCAGAGTCAGGATATCTCCTTCTAGACAAGCCCCTAGTCAATACACCTACACACGATCTTACACGGTATTTCCTTTCCTGAAAATACTATGCCTTGATCCCACATTCACAACATTCACCCGTCATACAACACTTAATGAACGATTCCAGTCACAGCAAAAACTCATGCCAAGGTTCAGATTTTCGAATATCACATTTAAATCTCAAACAGTTTCAACCAACACCAAAAACAGGGGAATTCGAAAAACAACGCCAAAACCGGCGATCTCGTCCAAAAGCAGGGGATTTCAAAATCTGTATTTAAAACCGGCGACCACGTCGCCCAAACACATAAGAACAGAACATCATGAAAAAAGGGGTTTAAAACCGGCGACCACGTCGCCCAACCACATAGAACCGAGCATTGCGAAAAGAAACATGAAACCGGCGACCACGTCGCCCTCACTTCAGAAACAACAAATCTATGGCTTGTATTGAAAATGAAGGCTAGCTTCCCTTACCTGGACTTGCGCAAAACACCAAGAACTCCAAAACCCAACGAAGCTTAAAAGATGCTTTCACTCTGTTTTTGCGTCTGGTTTGTAGGACTTGCAGAGAACTTCCCAGGTGCTCTAATGGTAGCCGTCGCTCGTCGTACTTTTGGGGTGAAGGTGCCTGAATAGCAGTGCGAAGGAGAGAAAAGGAGAAGAAGGGAGGCAAACACACTCTTTCGCTCTTGAACCACTGCAACGTTCCCTTCTCTCAGAAGTGGGTTTTTGCATCTTAAACTAACTTGTCCACAAAAGCCGCTGCCACCACCCACTCTGCAGGGAAGTTTGCGTGTACGCTGCACTGAACAGTACAACTAAGCGTGCCTCTGCGCAGGCTAACACTCTGAGGTCACTATTCTGAACCACCCTTTTTGTCTACGTGGCGCGCGTGCAGGACGTTTCATGCTGGGAGTCTGGGTCCCACCTTCTCCGTGTGCAACTCGACATCGCGCGATAACCTTTCACCGATGACCACTGGCGCGAAGACTATCCACCGATGACCTCTCGTGCGAAGACTATCCACCAATGACCTCTCGCGCGAAGGCTGTCCACCGATGACCTCTCGCGCGAAGACTATCCACCGATGACCTCTCGCCCTGGTGATGCCCGCATGCCTCGCGCCCTGGCGATGCCCGCATGCCTCGCGCCCTGGCGATCACGTGTAGTCTAGGCGACCGGCGATTTTGTACTAACAAGGAAATCTTATAGTCTTCTAAGCTACACTTTCTTTCCTTTTTATTTTAAAGAAAAACATACTTAGAATTCATTTAAAATATACCCTTTTATTCCAATTTAATTTTACAGGTCCTTACAATCACCACCACCCTCTATTGCTTGGATGGCAAGGGGGGCTTCTAGGGGTGGCGGTGAGGTAGATTTTTCAGCGGCAGGAAGGGGAGAGGCCTCAGTATCCTCAATCTCAATCAGGATGGGACTAGCAGTAGAGGCCTGAGATTGAGCCCCCTCCCCGGAAGAATGGAAAGGAGTGGAAGCACTTGGAGGGTGTTCTGCAAAGTTGGGACTTCCACCTTCAGTTAAAGGTGGAACGGCGGCTAGTGGCGGAGCTTGGACTATTTCTGAGGGAGCGGGAAGGGCTGGTAGTGGCGTCGTATCGTCTGGTGAGGTTAGTGAGGGAAGGTCTATGGTTGGTATGTTGTTTTCTGGGAGTGTTGGTGGAGGAAGACCTGATGGTGCTGTTGTCGGGGGGTTTGGTGGCTTGGAGGCAGTTGGCCTTTGGCGTTTAGTAATGAGGCCATCTTCGGTGTCATTTTCCTCCTCATCTTCAGATGCTACTTGAGGAGTTTTTCTTTTAAGCTTTTTGGGAGCCAGTTTCTTCCTAGCTTGAGAAGGTAGAGTTGTGGCAGGAGAAGAGCCTTCTGGGGGGGTAGGAGAAGAGCCTCCTAGGGGGTTCTCCCATGAAAAGTGGCGTCCTCAGCAACCGAGTTAGGGATAGTCTGGGAGCCCACCACGAGTTTGTGCTTCTTAGCCAGAGCGCGAAGTTGAGCTATTTTGTTTTTCCCCAGAATCATGTCTGCATAAGGCAAAAGCAAGAACAAAAGAGATGAGCAATCAGACAACAACAGCAGTTCGCAATTCAGGTAAATATGAGTAAAGACGGTCGTGCACGGGGTATATATGAGCAGTTATGCAAGCTTAGGGTACAGAAGTTGAAAAACCCAGCAGAAGAACAATACAGTTATTAAGAAACAAGGCTAAGTGAAGAGAGCGAAAGATAACCTATATGCTTGTCTAGCTGGCCTTCGGGAAACTCAAAGCTGATGATAGACACTGTGGAAAGAATAATGTTGGAGGCGGCTACGCTTTTCCAGAAAAGGCAGAGGTCTCTGTCCAGTTCTCCCATGTTGTCAGGGCTCCTTGCCCTCCTGAAGCCATCCTTGGAGCCCCTATTTCCCTTGTCCACCCAGTACAAGGGAAAGCCATCGAGCAAAGAAGGGTCCTCGTCGTTTTTGCAAACCTTTACAAACTTTCCTTTCCAATCCTTATAAGATTGCTGGAATATTGAGAAGAAGGACCTTCCAGTAATCCCGTTCAGGCTTACCCAGAGGCGATCTCCAGGATTTTTGGCTTCGAACAAGAATAGGAAAACATCCACTGAAGCAAGTAATCCCAGATGTGCACAGAGGATCTCGAATGCCCTCACGAATGCCCAGCTATTTGGGTGAAGCTGGGCAGGGGCAACGTCAAGCTCGGTTAAGAGCTCCCTCTCAAATCGGGTGAAAGGGAGCTTAACCTTCACCTTTTTGAACATCGTCGCGTAGACGAAGCAAAATGGCTCGCCATTGCTAATTCTGTCATCCGTGCAGATGGGTTCTCCAGGAAAGCATGGGACGATGGTGAGGTTGTCGTCGTGTTCTTTATGGAATGAGAGATTAGGCTTATCCCCTCTCTTGAGACGCAAAATCTCAAGGGCAGAAGTTACTGAGGAGGTCACCTTCAGCAACGTTGGCGAAGCCCAAGGATATAACGCTTGGTAATCATGGGAAGGTGGAGCAGCTCCTCTGGCTTGAGGAGGCGTGGCCGGGGATGGATTAGGGCGAGAGGAGGTAGCAGGTCTCTCAGCTTGAGTTGCTGGAGCCCCAGACGTTCTTGGGGAGACGCGCGACGACGAAGGGTTTGTTATGGGCAAGGCTCTACGAGTCTTAGGCGGAGGATTCCGCGACGATGGAGGAGGGTTATCAGTTGTTCTGTAGCGAACCATTGAAGAAACTGTAAAGAAAGAAAAAGGAAGAGATGAGGGCAGGCGACTCGAAGGAAAGGTTCGAAGAAGAAGGAAGAATGAACAAATGAAGGGTTCATAAGAACAGGGGTCATCAGAAAAACCCTAAGTTACGAGAAAGATAAGAAAGCATCCCACATCGTATGCACCAGACAGATAAAGGATGATGTAAATCGGTTAAAATGCAGCAATCATCAGTAGAAGAGGTAAAAAGGTTACCTTTGGATGATCAGGAAAGCATCACAAAGGTTGGAGATTGAAGAAGTCGAAGGGCCTCACAGAGAAATGCTTTGAATGTCTGAAGGCGAAGAAGAAGGAATGAAACAGTGAATGGCGCGAGTGTTTTAAGGGTTTCGAACGTTATAAGAAGCGGAAACAACAGTTAAAGAGGGTCGTTGATGTGTCCGCGTGTCATGCGATTAAAAGGGGTTGGTGAAATATTAGATCAACAAACAGTGTTAGTGCTAGAGTGTGCGTTCCTGTAGACCGCCAGAAGACGATTTCTTAGTCTTTTCGCTGGACCAGTCACAGCTTGAGACTGGGGGGCTTGTGATCTGGTCGGTCATCGGTAGTCGATGACGTCAGCAGCAGTTGACCACGTGGACCATTCACAGGGTGACACGTGGTAGAAGATAGCAGGTGAATCAGGGAGGAGATCACTCAGAATGGAGATCGGTGGTCAGGTACTAAGGGACCACCACTCGCAGATCAGTGCCAAGTGAGCGCCTGGAAGCAGAGCGCGAGAAGTGAAGAAGCACTGATCAGTCATCGGGGGTTTCCTGTTAACACGCAGTCAAGCTGGGACCTAAGTTCCCAGCGAAAGCATTACGCAAGAAGCACAGATCGGTAATCGCCTAGATTGAACATGATCGCCGTGTGTGAAGATTAGGAGATCAGGTGGTCAACAAGTCGCCGAAAGGAGCACATCGCCGGGTATTTGAGAAGACTTGGTAAGCACTTGTTATATGGTCTAAATACAGAAGGTAAGTGGCATGTCTGTCGCCGAAGTAGGGAAGATAAGTGGCATATCTGCCACCATGTGTAGTGTGAGTCGTGATACCCAGTGTTAACCAGCTCATCGTGTTAAGGTTGCACCCAGAGTAGCCTGTGCACTAAGCTACTCCCTGTGCGGATAACTTAGTCGCAGGAGCAAAGTGTAAGTAACGTTTCAGCTGCAGGTACTCTAGATGGTGACACGTGTATGACCAGATGTTATCCACGTGTCAAGAGGAATAACCGTCAGGAGAGAGAAAGACTCAGGTATATATATGAAATTCTTAACGGAATTAGGGGGAGGATTCATTTTGGTGGTGATTCACTTGTACACGGTTCAGAGTTTTCTTTGAAATTCTTTGTTGATTCAATCACTAACTTGAGCGTCGGAGCGCAACCGGCCGCAGAGGCGCCATACTGTTCTTTCAGGTTTCTTGGAGTATTTTCAGTTGAAGGTCATTGGAGTACTTGGCGTGAAGCTGGTGAGGACGAGGTTCGAGAAGGAGAAGTTATAACGCTTTGATCAAGAGGCTGGATCAATATTTAATTGAAAAAATCATTCATGACTTTTTTTGTTCTTCATATTTTCTCCCTTTAAGATACTGCAACCTAGTCCTAATCTTAGTCCCAAATTTGATGTAAGATCTCTCAGGAAATAATACAAACTTATAATTTATTAAAAAAAGAATTAATCAAAATGCACTTTTAATATTTTTATTTTTAAAATAAAAATAACATTTTTTTATCTGCTACAAAGAATAAATAAATAAAAAGAAACACTAAGAATGTTTCAACCCACATATAAGAGAAAAAAAATATGCCTAAGACACAAAAATTGGACAACATACCAGATAAAAAAACTTCATCTAATCATGCAAAATACATTCATAAATCTCCAACCATAGCTCCATACAGTAATTCGAAATTGTTACACCAAGAGATGACCCTTCCGAAAAATCACAATTCTACCATCAACAATGTAATTACAAATGACATCACTTCAGATATGAAACATAAACCTCTTATGAGGTGAATATGACAGTTCAAGACAACAAACCATATGATGCCACCCAAGAGTGGTTTTGGGTTCGTTTGATGCTCCATGTATGACAAGCTTGCGGTCCAAAAAACAATTTGCACAAAAACTTTGAACCTAGGTTTGACAACCTGATGCAATTAACTTAACAATTTAATGCATGTGATAGGGTTTAAGCATTAATGACTATTTTACGAAAAGTGTACCGTGTCAGAAGTAATAATTTGTCCCTAAGAACGGATATTGAATCCACAAGGAACAATTGATTTTTCAAGTATACTATTCACTAAATAGAAAATAATATATAAAAGTTTGTCAGAAGTTTCTTGTGTATGAGATTGCAAGAATGTAAATGAAGCAAAGTAAAGAGTTATTGATTCAATTGGGAAAATTGGGATTGGGGTTCATCCTTCTCACTCTTTTGTATTTTGAAAAGCATAACAATTTTCTATCTTTGATTGATATTGATGCTCATATAAAATTTCTTTACATCGATTCCTCGCATATAAAATTATTAAGATAATCTACTAAATATCGATTCATCGCTTATTTATAAAGACTCCTTATGGTTACGAGCAGATGTTGATACCAATTAATATTTTAAATCTATTCCTAGTATTCAAATGTGTTAAGCATTATCATTTAGGTCAGATGCTTATAAGTACTTTTCAGTCAAATCTAAAGATCAAAATCATGATAAAATAAGCATTAAGAATAAAATGACAATACCAATATCAATCAAGAATAAAATATTATATTTAAATATCACCTCAATACATAAGAGTTTGAACAAATTACTCCCAAACCCAAAGGTTAGAATTAGTCACTCATGTTAGCCATTACAAGTATGGAAAGCAAGAAAAGAAGATCCAGGATGTTTTATGCCTCCTCTAGGGTTTTCTATCTCCTTCTATTCTCCCAATGATGTCTAGGATTGTGCCTCACACCTCATATTTAACCTAGTTGAGCTTGGGATACAACTTGTGTAACATCCCTGAATTTCTACTCATATATATATATATATATATATATATATATAGATATATACTAAAAATAAGATAGATAATATGAAATTAACATATACATACATCATTCTCATAAATGTATCTCAAATTAAACATCCCTCTTCACTGAGATTTTAATACATACATCAAAAGTTTTCAAAAAAAAAAATAAAAAAATACAGCATTCAAGTTAAACCATCCCTTTCTCCAACTGCTCACTGAAGAGCTCTACTACCTGCAACATCATCTGCTCCCGTGTAAAAATACATGATCATCACAGGTTTAAGAAAAACAGCCACAAAACAAAACAAAGGGTAAGCTAGATATTTTTAAAACTTATATCATAAGCATAACTTTAAACATCCATATAAATCCATCAATTTCTCATTCATTTCTCATAACCATCAAGTGTCTATTAACAATTCTCTTTATTCATCTTTCTCATGTCAGACTTCTACTGACTCCTAACACATAGACACTTGACTCTACTTCCGGAAGACTCGTGCGTTGACTCAGACTCAGAGATCTGCACCTGTCATACTATATCACTGTGAATCCACACAGTTATGCGCATAAATAATCTCAATATCATCTCTCTCCTAGTATGACAAGATTAATTCATATGACAGGTCAAGTTAGTTATCTTTCAAACCACTTACCCATTCATATGAACCTCCTTCGACTCTCACCCCCTGAATAACTTCATCTATATGATTCCATTATCTCAGGAGAGTCAGGATATCTCCTTTTAGACAAATCCCTAGTCAATGCACATTCTATACGATCTTACACGGTATTTTCTTTCCTGAAAATACTATTCCTTGATCACACTTTCACATCATTCCATATCTCATACAACACATCCATGAACAATTCAACCATATCATATTTTTAAACCTTTTCTATGCAAACCAAATCACGAAATCAAATCATACCAAAGTTTAGAATTTCGAAGATCATATACATTTCACAGCATCTACTATATTTAAAATTTCATATTTCAATCTTAAACAATCACCGATCTACACAAAAACAGGGCATCGTGCAAGAAAATTGAAATTGGTGACCACGTCACCCCCAACTTCAGAATCTTCTACCCTAAGGTTTTATTGAAAAGAAAACTAGCTTCCCTTACCTGGACTTGAGCCGATCTCACTAAGGGCTCCACACCCACCGAAAAATCAAGGATGCCCTAACTCTGTTCAAGCGTTCTGATCGGGAAAACTTGCAGAGTAACTTCTCAGGAGTCCAAGGGCAGTCGCCGATCGTCAAACTGGTGCGTGAGGATGTCGGAATGGTAGCGAGACGGAGAGGAAGGAAAAGGGAGAAAACTAAACTTACTCTATCTATCTCTACTCAAAAGTAGCCTTCGAACACTCTATCAGAAAGTGAGTTTTGAAACTAAATCACCTTGACCAGTAATGCCACTGCCACCACCCACTCTGATGGAAAACTCTTGCGTGCAAGTTTCCTCTGACAGGATGGCCACGTGGTGTCTCTGCGTGCACCAAAACTCTGGGTCACTTGCCCTACCAAATCTCTGGCGCCAATTGCTCTGGGACACCCTTACAGTCTACGTGTCACGCATGCATAACGCTCTCGCTGGGAGCGTGGGTCCAGCTTAACTGCGTGTAGTAGGGAACCCCGATGACCAATCGGTGCTTCACTACTTCCCCCGATGACTGATCGCGCTCTGAATGCACCGATGGCTAATCGAGCTCTGAGTGCACCGATGACTGATCGCGCTCTGAATGCACCGATGATTGTTCGCACAATGGCTATCCACTGATGACTGATTGCGCGATGACCATCCACCGATGACGGATCGCGCTCTGCTTCCAGGCGCTTTACTGACCACTGGTCCTCTCTCCATCTTTAAATCTCTGCACGTGACTAACTGTTAACTGGCTTAGGCTTTAGCGCGATCTCACTACAACCCTTCCAACTTGGTTTGTGACTTGATCGCGACTAACTGTAACCTTAGCATTTCCTTTAACAGCTTTATGCATAGCTTCATGCTGGATGACTGATGTGTCTCTCATCCTGGTGATGACCGATGTGTCTCTCATCCTGGCGGTCTCTCATCACCCTTGTGTGTGACGAGGACACATCGCATCACTCTGATCACCGATGTCACATCGTCACACTCTGCTGAGGGTTCATCGACTCACTACTCCACGTCTGTGGTATCACCCCCACATGGCTTGGTGACGTCGGTAGTTTCTCCTGCCCGAGGACAGTTCGGTACAAACGTCTCACTTGCCAATGCATGTAACACTAAGGGTAAATCTCTTATGCCAAAGCATAGAGTTTCGCAGTTATCTCGCATGTATGGTGCATCTAAGGTTCAAATCACACCTTGATACATGTGATTTTTGGAACCCACTATGGTCCACCGACCGACCTCTACCATACTGACCTCAGACCTCTTGGGCGACGTCCGAGGTCTGACTACTATGAATTTTCTATTATATGTTCTTTTCATTTTCGATAAGCAAGATATTCAGGAAACATTTAAATTATACTACTTCTACTCTAAGTTAATTTTCTAAGTCCTTACATTCTCCCCAATAAGAAAAATTTTCGTCCCCGAAAATTGACTTACTAGGAAAAGAGGCAGGGATAGGCTTCTCTAATGGTTTCTTCTACTTCCCAAGTTGAATCACCAGATCTGTCATCCCACACCACCTTTACCATATTGATGGTCTTGCCCCTGAGCTGCTTACTTTGTTGATCTTCAATCCTAACTGGTTTTGCTTCAAAAGACAAGTTATCTTTGATCTGCACATCATCCATTTCCAACACGTGACTAGAGTCTGGGATATACTTTCGCAGCTGTGATACATGAAAGACATTATGCAGGTTCGCTAATTGGGGAGGTAGAGCAATCTCATAAGCCACTGGACCTATCCTCCTTAAGATCTGATATGGTCCAACGAGCTTAGGAGATAGCTTCTTTGATCTGATAGCTCGTCGTACACCCTTGGTTGGTGTCACTCTCATAAACACATGGTCTCCAGCTGCAAACTCCAAAGGTTTTCTCCTCTGATCTGCATAGGATTTCTGCCGACTTTGAGAGGCTTTCATCCTGTCTTTTATCTGTTTCACCTTCTCGGTCGTCTGTTGAATTAACTCTGGCCCAACCAAAACTATTTCACCCTCCTGATACCAACTGTAACATCCCGCCAAAAATGCTTTTCATATTTATATAATGAAATAAAGGTAAAACCATAATATCGAAGTGAACATAAATATATATATATATGTAATGAAATTTCTCCTCACAGGGAGTTTAATACATAACCAGTCAGCTTTCCAAAACTTAAACAAAATACAGCAAAATAAAAAAAATAGGCGATCTCCTAACAGAAAACAGGCGATCTCCTATCAGAAAACAGAAAACAGGTGATCGCCTAACAGAAACAGAAACAGGCGATCTCCTTCCAGCGACCACTCACTGAGGAGCTCTACTTCCTGCAACATCATCTGCTCCCATGTAAATTATACACGATCATCACAGGTTTAAGAAAACATCCACAAAACAAAAACGCAGGGTAAGCTAGATATTTGAAAGAGAATTTAGATATGAAACTTTAAAATCAAGATAAAATAAATTTAAGACACCCACGTAAAAACCATCAACTTTCTCATTCCCTTCACATGACCATCAAGTAATCATATATTTCACAATTTCCTCAAGAGTCTTTCAATTCACATAATTCATCAAGTGTCTATCAATTCAATGTTTCTCATTTCTCACGTCAGACTTCCACTAACTCATCACACAAGACACTTGACACTACTTTCGGAAGACTCGTGCGTTGAACTTAGCATCCAGAGACCTGCACCTGTCATACTTCATTGCTGTAATGTTCCCACAGCCATGCGCATCAACACAATCTCAATCTCAATCTCATCACTCTCACAGTATGACAGGGTTAATCCATATAACAAGTCAAGTCAGTTATCTTTCAAACGACTTACCCATACATATGGACCTCCTTCGACTCTCACCAACTGAATGACTTCATCTATGTGACTCCATCATATCAGCAGAGTCAGGATCGTCTCATTCACAGGATACTCATTTATCAATACACCTCATAACCAATCTCAACACGGTATTTCCTTTCCTGAAAATACTATGTCTTGATCCCACATTCACAACATTCAACACATCATATAACACTTAAATGAACGATTCCAATCACAGCAAAACTCATTCCAAGGTTCAGATTTTCGAATATCACATTTCAATCTCAAACAGTTTCAAACGACACTAAAACAGGGAAGTTCGAAATCAACATTTAAAACCGGCGATCACGTCGCCCCACACATAAAAACAGAGCATCGTGAAAAAGAATATGAAAACCGGCGACCACGTCGCCTTCACTTCAGAACCTACTCGCCTAACGTTTTATAAATGAAAATGCTAGCTTCCCTTACCTGGACTTGCGCAAAACACCAAGAGCTCCAAAACCCACCGAAGCTTAAAGATGCCTTAACTCTGTTTAGCGTCTGGTTTGGAGAACTTGCAGAGAACCTCCCAGGTGTCCAAGTGCAGTCGTCGCTCGTCGTACTGGTGCTCGGGGATTCCTGAATTGCAGCGCGACGGAGAGAAAAGAGAAGGATGAAGGTAAACTCACTCTGTCACTCTTGAACCACAACAGCGTTCTTTGCCTCGCAGAAGTGAGTTTTTGAATCTAAACCAAGTTGTCCACAATTGCCGCTGCCACCACCCACTCTACAGGAAAGCTTGCGTGCACGCTTCCCTGAACAGTACGACCACGCGTGCCTCTGCGCATGCCAACACTCTGATGTCACTATTCTGAACCACCCTTTTTGTCTACGTGTCGCGCGTGCAGGACGTCTCATGCTAGGAGCCTGGGTCCCACCTTATCTGTGTGAAACTCGACATCGCGCGATAACCTTCCACCGATGACCGCTCGCGTGATGACTATCCACCGAAGTCTCATCCTAGCGAACGACCGATGTCTCTTCCTGGGAGACGACTGACGTCTCGGCCCGGCGATGACCGCATGCCTCGCGCCCTGGCGATGCCCGCAATGCCTCGCGCCCTGGCGATGCCCGCATGCCTCGCACCCTGGCGATGCCCGCAATGCCTCGCGCCCTGGCGATGCCCGCATGCCTCGCGCCCTGGCGATGCCCGCATGCCTCGCGCCCGGCGATGCCCGCATGCCTCGCGCCCGACGATGCCCGCATGCCTCACGCCCTAGCGATGTCCGACGACATATCGCCACGCCTTGCTGAAGGTTCTTCATCTCACTATGTTACGTCCAAGGTATCATCTCCACATGACTTGGTGACGTCGGTAGCTTCACATTTCCAAGAGTAGATCAGCACTACTCCTCGTGCGCCCATGCATGCAACACTAAGGACGATTTCTTATGCTCAAGCGTAGAGCTTCGCATGCACAGCGTATCTAAGGCTTAACCCACACCTTGATATGCGTGGTTTTTGGAACCCACTATGGTTCATCCAGTATCCTGACCACATACTGAGTGAACTTTCGGCGATCATGTGCACCATAGGCGATTGGCGATCATGTCTCCTCTAGGCGACAGGCGATTATGTGCCAGAGAAGTCGGAGATCGCCTCCGTCTTCAACAACGGCGATCTCATAGACTTCTAAGCTACACTTTTCTTCCTTTACTCTTCTTGATCCACATGTCTTCCTCGAGCACACCCACGTGATTACCTCACGATAAAGTCATCGCACCTGACTACTTGGTTAATACAATGGTCAGCCGACCGACCTCTACCAGCTGACCCCAGACCTTGGGCGACGTCCGAGGTCCGACTACTACGAAACTTCATTTACCGGCTCTTTGTATTTTAAATAATAACATCTTCTGAAATTATTTAAATATAACACTTTCATTCCAATTAAAGTTTCTAGGTCCTTACACCAACATAAAGGAGTTTTGCACTTCCTCCCATACAAAGCTTCATACGGCGCCATACCAATACTGGCATGATAACTATTATTATAAGTAAACTCCACCAGAGGCAACATCTCATCCCAACTTCCCAATTGATCCAAGATACATGTCCTCAACAGATCTTCTAAGGACTGGATTGTTCTCTCAGACTGTCCATCTGTTTGAGGATGATATGCAGAGCTCATTCTCAACTTAGTTCCCAAAGAATCTTGTAAGGTCTACCAAAACCGTGAAGTAAATCTGCGATCTCTATCCGAAACAACGTTGGAAGGCACATGCAACCTCACAATTTCGCTGATGTACAACTGTGCCAACTTGGCCATAGATATCCTCAAATTAACTGGAAGAAAGTGAGCACTCTTTGTCAGCCGATCAACTATGACCCAGATTGCATCATGACCCCTTACCGATCTAGGTAAATGAGTAACAAAATCCATCGCAATGCTATCCCATTTCCACTCAGGAATATCCAACTGCTGTAACAAACCACTAGGCCTTTGATGTTCTACCTTCGCCTTCTGACATGTCAAGCAGGTAGCAACATACCGAGCTATTTCTTTCTTCATGCCCGACCACCAAAATGACTCCTTTAAGTCTTGGTACATCTTATTCATACCTGGATGTAGACTAAGATAACTCTTGTGGCCTTCTTCTAGGATCATTTTCTTCAACTCTTCATTTGCAGGTATGCAAATTCTGCCATTAAATTTCAAGATCCCATCGTCTCCCATCACAAAGTCTTTAGCCTGATCTGTACCTAGAAATTCCACAATACGCTTCAGACTAGGATCCTCTAATTGCTTATCCTTTATCATTCCAATGAAATCATTAGTTATAGTTAACTTACTACAACTAATATGATTAACATGAAATTCTACTCCTAAGTTTAAATCTCTAAACTGTTCAATCAACTTCTGCTCTTCAATCATCATGGTTGATACTTGTATTGATTTTCTACTCAAAGCATCTGCTACTACATTAGCCTTCCCTGGATGATACATCAGTTGGAAATCATAATCCTTTAGAAACTCCATCCATCTTCTTTGTCTCATATTTAACTCTTTCTGATCAAACAGATATTTCAGACTTTTATGGTCACTAAACACCTGAAACTGAGCTCTATACAAATAATGCCTCCAAATCTTCAAAGCAAACACCACCGCTGCCAACTCTAAGTCATGAGTAGGATAGTTTCTCTCATGAACTTTGAGTTGCCTTGAAGCATATGCAACTGCTCTTTTCTCTTGCATCAACACACATCCCAAACCCTGATGTGAAGCATCATAGTAAACATCAAAAGGTTTTCCTATATCTGGAATTACTAACACTGGAACACTAGTTAATCTTTTCTTTAACTCTATGAAACTCTGCTCACATTTTTCAGTCCAAGCAAAAGGTTGATCTTTGCGAGTTAACTGAGTCAGAGGAGTTACTACCCTGGAAAAATCTTCAATGAATCTCCGATAGCAGCCAGCTAGACCCACAAAACTCCTTATCTCAATGACTGTCTTAGGACGTCCCCACTGAAGCACTGCCTCTACCTTGGCTGGATCCACTGAGATCCCCTGAGCTGATATTACATGTCCTAAGAAGTTGACTTCCTTCAGCCAGAACTCACACTTAGAGAACTTAGCATATAATTGCTTCTCTCTCAGAATCTTCAACACTGTCTTCAGATGTTCTTCATGTTCTTCCTGGGTTCTTGAATAAATGAGTATGTCGTCTATGAAGACTACAACAAACTTATCCAAGAAAGGACGAAAAATTCTATTCATGTAATCCATGAACAGAGCTGGAGCATTTGTTACTCCAAACGGCATCACCACATACTCATAGTGTCCATAACGAGACCTAAATGCCGTCTTCTTAACATCTTCAGCCTTTACCAAAATTTGGTGGTATCTGTAAGGACCTGTAAAATTGAATTGGAATAAAAAGAGATATATTTTAAAAGAATTCTATGTATGTTTTATTTAGAATAGAAAGGGAGGAAAAAGTTAAGTTTAGAAGGCTATGAGATCGCCGGTCGCCTGCTACACATGAGCGCCAGGTGGACATCGCGCGGGCGCGAGAGGCATGCAGGCATCGCGCGGGCGCGAGAGGCATGCAGGCATCGCGCGGGCGCGAGAAGCATGCAGGCATCGCGCGGGCGCGAGAAGCATGCAGGCATCGCGCGGGCGCGAGAGGTATGCAGGCATCGCGCGGGCGCGAGAGGCATGCAAGCAACGCGCGGGCCCGAGAGGCTTGCGGGCATTGCCAGGGCGCGAGGCATGTGGACGTGGCCAAGGCGCGAGAGTTATGAGGGCGTCGCCAGGGAAGACACCCGTCGTCTCCCAGAGGAAGACATCGGTCGTCTTCTAGGGCGAAGGAGACATCGGTCGTTCGCCAGGATGAGTCAGCATTGGAAAGTTGTCGCGATGGCGAGCCTCACACAGATAAAGTGGGACCCAGACTCTCAGCATGAAACGTCCTGCACGTGCGCCACGTAGACAAAAAGGATGATTCAGAGTGGTGACATCAGAATGTTGGCATGCGCAAGAGACACTCGCGGTCGTACTGTTCAGAGCAGTGGTTGGCATGCACAAACGACAACAGTGGTCGTACTGTTCAGAGCAGTGGTTGGCATGCATAAACAACAGCAGTGGTCGTACTGTTCAGGGCAGTGGTTCTCAGACTTTCCTGCAGAAGGGGTGGCAGCAGCAGCAAACGTGGACAGGTAAGCTGGGATTCAAAAGCCACTGCGGGAAGGCAAAGAGTGTTACAGACTCGAGAGTGTTAGAGTGAGTGCAAACTTCCTCCCTCCCTTCTTCCCTTCCTTGCGTTGAGACTCAGGCAACCTCCAGCATCAGTGCGACACGCGACGTTGCCCTTAGAGCACCTAAGAGGTTCTCTGCAAGTTCTACAGACCAGGCGCTGAAAACAGAGACAAGGCGGGGTTCAAGCCTCGGTGGGTTTTGAGCTCGCGGTATTTTACGCAAGTCCAGGTAAGGGAAGCTAGACCTCTTTTTCCATACAAGCCATAGTGCAGCTATCGCTGAAGTGAGGGCGACGTGGTCGCCATTTTTGTTTTCATCTGCGTAAAATGCTCTGTTTGTGTGCTTGGGCGACGTGGTCGCCGGTTTTATATACAGTCTTCGAAACACCCTGTTTTTGAACTAGATCGCCGGTTTTGGCGTTGTTTGTGAACTCTCTGTTTTTGGGTGTTGTTTTGAAACTACTTGAGATTTAAATGAAATATTCGAAGATCTGAACCTTGAAATGATTCGTTGCTGTGACTTGAATCAATTACTCGAGTGGTATGATGTTTTTGAATGCTGTGAATGTGGGATCGAGGCATAGTATTTTCAGGAAAGAAAATACCGTGTAAGATCTTGTAGTAGGTGCATTGATCGGTGATTCCTAAGGGGATATCCTGACTCTGCTGAGGTAATGGAATCACGTAGAGGAAGTTACTCAGTTGTTGAGAGTCGAAGGAGGTCTATATGATGGGCGTCTCGTGTGAAAAAGAACGAGCTCCGCCTGTCCTATGGATTAACCCTGTCATACCAGGAGAACTATTGACATTGAGATGATATATGCGCATGCTGTGTGGATTCACAGCGACCCTGTGTGGATTTCACAGTGGTGTGGTATGACAGGTGCAGATCTCTGAGTCTAATCAACGCACGAGTCAATCCGGAAGTAGTGTCAAGTGTCTTGTGTGGTGAGTCAGTGGAAAGTCTGACGTGAGAAATGAGAAACATTGATAGTTTATAGACACTTGATGCAGTATTGTGAAATGGAATGACTATGGGTGAATGTTGTGAAATGTGTGATTTTGGGCGATCAGGTGAATGATATGAGCAACTCTACGTTTTACATGGATATTTTGAAACTTGTTTTACTTTGATTTTCATGTTCATGATTTAAACTTCCTTTAAATTATATAGCTTACCCTGCGTGTTATGGTTCTGTGGCTGTTCTCTTAAAACTGTGATGATCGTGTATAACTTACACGGGAGCAGATGATCTTCCAGGAAGTAGAGCTCCTTAGTGAAGTGGTCGCCGGAAGGAGATCAGCTGTTTTTGGGTCCCCCGATGGGCGATCGGCCTCGTCCGATAGGAGATCGGTCTCTTCCGATAGGAGATCGCCTGCTTCGTTTTTTTACTGTATTTTGTTTATGTTTCTGGAAAAATTTGACCGAATTTGTATTAAACTCCCTGTGAGGAGAAACTACATTTCATATATATATATAATATTTTGTTCATAGAATCTATTTGTTACCTTTATTTTCATTATATACATTTGTATAGTATTTTGGCGGGATGTTACAGTATCCAGTTCTCAGATCAATCTTTGAGAACATTGAGGCTCCATGCAATTGATCCATTAAATCATCAATTCTAGGTAGAGGATACTTGTTCTTGATGGTCAACTTATTCAATTGTCAGTAATCTACACACAACCGAGACCCTCCATCCTTTTTCTTAACTAGAAGCATTAGAGCCCCCCATGGAGATACACTAGGTCTGATGAATCGTTTCTCCAACAAATCTTCAACTTGGTTCTTTAGTTCTATTAACTCAGCTGGAGCCATTCGATAAGATCCCATTGACACTGGTCCAGCTCCAGGTATCAAATCAATAGAGAATTCCACTTCTCTCTTAGGCGGTAATCCAGGTATTTCTTCTGGAAATACATCCATGAAATCCTTCACTACATGTATACTGCTTAATTCTTGTTCATTCTCCACTTTCATCTAAGCTAAGATTACAAGGCATCTCGACCCTTCTTTCAATTCTGACCACACATGCTGAGCAGATATCACATCTGACTCCTGGAAATCCGAAAACGCTATTTTCTGTTTACCACAATCTATGAGAATGTGATTGGCAGATAGCCAATCCATTCCTAGGATAACATCCAGATCCTGAAGAGGTAGACAGATCAAATTTATTTTGAACCTGCGTCCCTCTACTATTACTGGACATTCAGAGCAAACTGTAGAGGTCAATACTTTTCCTAATGTAGGTGTAGAGACCAACAATTCAAACGACAACTCCTTCACTAGAAGGCCCAACTCAGCTACACACAAACTTGACACAAAAGAGTGTGTCGCTCCAGAATCAAACAAAGCTTTTACACATCTACCAGCTATATAACAAACACCTTGCACCAAGTTACCTGACTGAGATGCCTTAGCTCCTGACATAGCGAACACTCTCCCTGCTACCTGAGGTCTACTGCCTTCATTCTTAAACTGCTGGGAACCACCGGATTGAGTCATCCTGTTCCTGTTAGGACAATCTCTAGCAATGTGTCCCGTCCTTTGGCATGTGAAGCATCTTTTCTCTGGATTCCCCTTGGAGCACACATTGGATGTGTGTGGTCCACCACAATGGAAACATCTAGGTTTCCATGGTTGTTGCTACTGAAACTGGGGCGAAACTGCTCCTGCTCTATGTTGTGGAGGTCTAGCATAAGGTTTGTTTTGTTGATGCTGCACCTTGGCCTTCCCATTGGAAGACCCCCCTGGGTGTGATCTGATCACCCTAGAATCACCCCTTTCCAGGGTCTCCACCATCTTCGCCTTCTCCACTAAGGCATGAAACTCCCTAATGCACATAGGTGCTATGGTCTTCTTCAATTCATACTTTAAACCTTCTTCAAACTTCCTACACCTCCAAGCCTTAGAGGTAGCTTGGGTATAGAATCTGGCTAGGTACTCAAACCTAGCAGCATATGCATTCATTGACATCTCTCCCTGCCCCAACCTGAGAAATTCTGCTTCCTTTGCAAATTTTGCACTATCTGGAAAATATTTCTCCAGAAACCTCACTCTAAAACTTTCCCAATCTACTACTTCAGCTTTGGCTTCCATCATCTGTTGAGCTCCCATCCACCAGAACTCTGCTTCTCCAGATAATAAATATACAGCAAATACCAATTTCTTATCTTCAGGGCAGGAGGTCGCCTTAAAGATTTTCTCTAACTCCCTGATCCACTGATCGGCTTGGTCAGGAGTAGCATTCCCACTGAACTTGGGTGGGTTGTGCCTCATGAACTTGGTCAGTCCCATCTGCTCCTGAGGTTGACTGACGTGGGAAGCTGTTGCAACAGACCTAGCAGTTTCCTAATGCCGCATTGTAGCCTGATGATTCTGAGCCATTGCCGCATTCTATTGTTGGATAGCATTTGCCATCATCTCAATAGCCCTGGCAATCTGGCTCATTTCCGAAGAAGGTTGGGGAGGGGTAGGAGGTTTAGGAGCCATTTTTCTGTTTCAGATTTTGAAACTATTGTTTTCTATTCCTACAACTATAAGAATGAAATCGATAAGGAATCAATTAATTCAGAAGATAACATTTGAATCTTTCAAAGGCAAGCGTCTCAAAAACAATCTAGAATTTGAGTTTATCAACAAAATCATAATACTTATAATATAAAGTATAACACCAAAATAGTTATTGGTGTAAAACTATTAATCAAAAAGACAACTTTCAATCAAATACAAAAACACTTGATAAAATGAAATAAATCACACCAGAAGGTAATATATGCTAAACATCAAACTTTTAGAATTAAGATTGAGAATCATCTCGATTCAGTTATGAGTGTGCACCCTCACTACTTTATCAAGATCCTTTCATTCTTAATACTTAAATTTTCAGTTAGGGCATATATTTACTAGAGCACAAACAAGATTTCAATAAGAAAAACATTTGAAAACCTTTCACTATAGCTTTAATTAAGACTCCAATAATTATTTATAAGCAGAAGAAACACAATGAATCCACTACCCTCAGGTCATCCTAAGGATGAACTGCTCTGATACCAAAAATCTAACATCCCTGAATTTCTACTCATATATATATATATATATATATATATATACACTAAAAATAAGACAGATAATATGAAATTAACATATACATACATCATTCTCATAAATGTATCTTAAATTAAACATCCCTCTTCGCTGAGATTCTAATACATACATCAAAAGTTTTCAAAAACAAAAAAAAATACAGCATTCAAGTTAAACCATCCCTTTCTCCAACTGCTCACTGAGGAGCTCTACTACCTGCAACATCATCTGCTCCCGTGTAAAAATACACGATCATCAAAGGTTTAAGAAAAATAGCCACAAAGCAAAACAAAGGGTAAGCTAGATATTTTTAAAACTTATATCATAAGCATAACTTTAAACATCCATATAAATCCATCAATTTCTCATTCATTTCTCATAACCATCAAGTTTCTATTAACAATTCTCTTTATTCATCTTTCTCATGTCAGACTTCTACTGACTCATAACACATAGACACTTGACTCTACTTCCGGAAGACTCGTGCGTTGACTCAGACTCAGAGATCTGCACCTGTCATACTATATCACTGTGAATCCACACAGTTATGCGCATAAATAATCTCAATATCATCTCTCTCCTAGTATGACAGGATTAATTCATATGACAGGTCAAGTTAGTTATCTTTCAAACCACTTACCCATTCATATGAACCTCCTTTGACTCTCACCACCTGAATAACTTCATCTATATGATTCCATTATCTCAGGAGAGTCAGGATATCTCCTTCTAGACAAATCCCTAGTCAATGCACATTCTATACGATCTTACACGGTATTTTCTTTCCTGAAAATACTATGCCTTGATCACACTTTCACATCATTCCATATCTCATACAACACATCCATGAACGATTCAACCATATCATATTTTTAAACCTTTTCTACGCAAACCAAATCACGAAATCAAATCATACCAAAGTTTAGAATTTCGAAGATCATATACATTTCACAGCATCTACTATATTTAAAATTTCATATTTCAATCTCAAACAATCACCGATCTACACAAAAACAGGGCATCGTGCAAGAAAATTGAAACTGGTGACCACGTCACCCCCAACTTCAGAATCTTCTAGCCTAAGGTTTTATTGAAAAGAAAACTAGCTTCCCTTACTTGGACTTGAGCCGATCTCACTAAGGGCTCCAAACCCACCGAAAACTCAAGGATGCCTTAACTCTGTTCAAGCGTTCTGATCAGGAAAACTTGCAGAGTAACTTCCTAAGAGTCCAAGGGCAGTCGCCGATCGTCAAACTGGTGCATGAGGATGTCGGAATGGTAGCGAGACGGAGAGGAAGGAAAAGGGAGAAAACTAAACTCACTCTATCTATCTCTACTCAAAAGCAGCCTTCGAACACTCTATCAGAAAGTGAGTTTTGAAACTAAATCACCTTGACCAGTAATGCCGCTGCCACCACCCACTCTGATGGAAAACTCTTGCGTGCAAGTTTCCTCTGACAGGATGGCCACGTGGTGTCTCTGCGCGCACCAAAACTCTAGGTCACCTGCCCTACCAAATCTCTGGCGCCAACTGCTCTGGGACACCCTTACAGTCTACGTGTCACGCATGCATAACGCTCTCGCTGGGAGCGTGGGTCCAGCTTAACTGCGTGTGGCAGGGAACCCCGATGACCATGCACCGATGACCAATCGGTGCTTCACTACTTCCCCCGATGACTGATCACGCTCTGAATGCACCAATGGCTAATTGCGCTCTGAGTGCACCGATGACTAATCGCGCTCTGAATGCACGGATGACTGATTGCGCGATGACCATCCACCGATGACGGATCGCGCTCTGCTTCCAGGCGCTTTACTGACCACTGGTCCTCTCTCCATCTTTAAATCTCTGCACGTGACTAACTGTTAACTGGCTTAGGCTTTAGCGCGATCTCACTGCAACCCTTCCAACTTGGTTTGTGACTTGATCGCGACTAATTGTAACCTTAGCATTTCCTTTAACAGCTTTATGCATAGCTTCATGCTGGATGACTGATGTGTCTCTCATCCTGGCGATGACCGATGTGTCTCTCATCCTGGCGGTCTCTCATCACCCTTGTGTGTGACGAGGACACATCGCCTCACTCTGATCACCGATGTCATATCGTCACACTCTGTTGAGGGTTCATCGACTCACTACTCCACGTCTGTGGTATCACCCCCACATGGCTTGGTTACGTCGGTAGTTTCTCCTGCCCGAGGACAGTTCGGTACAAACGTCTCACTTGCCAATGCATGTAACACTAAGGGTAAATCTCTTATGCCAAAGCATAGAGTTTCGCAGTTATCCCGCATGTATGGTGCATCTAAGGTTCTAATCACACCTTGATACATGTGATTTCTGAAACCCACTATGGTCCACCGACCGACCTCTACCATACTGACCTCAGACCTCTTGGGCGACGTCCGAGGTCTGACTACTATGAATTTTCTATTATATGTTCTTTTCATTTTCGATAAGCAAGATATTCAGGAAACATTTAAATTATACTGCTTCTACTCTAAGTTAATTTTCTAGGTCCTTACAACTTGCTTGGGAAGTGAGCTAGCTTTGTCGAGTTTTGAGCGTTCCAACTTTCCCTTTTCATCTTGTCTATTCTCCTTTAGCCCTTTCATCTCCATTTCCTCATAGAATCCTGAAATTAACATAAATTTGGAAATAAATTGTTCTTATTTATATTATAATCACAAAATATGTAAAAATGTTTAAATTAATAAATTAGGGGTTAAATTATAGTTATTTTATCAATAAATATTTATAAGTGTCTATCTTTTAATATGAAACATTACTGAAATATGAAACTTATCAAGCATCAGTCCGAATAAGAAAACAAAGTCTTTAGGAATTTAGTTGTTATCCATGCCCAAGCTTTTACATGTACCATCATGAAAATTTGTTGACAGTTTGGTATATAATTGTTGAAGATGATATTGTTTCTCATGATCTAAATATTCCAAACCGTGGCGATTCATATACTCTTTAAAATATTGTTTTTGACTTTATTAAATCCCACTAAATCAAAACTACAAAAGTGTAACTTAGTTGTATCATGATGTACTATTATAAATCCCAACCAATTAACAATCATATTCCAAATCTTCATAGCTTCATTACATGTGAGAAATAAATGATTTGTATATTCAATCCCTCTATTACATATGACACAATTAATCCTCTACAGTGAAATGTTTTTATGTAATAAGTTCTGAATTGTTGCAATTTTATCTTGTGATCCGGTCGGTCATCGGTAGGCGATGACGTCAGCAGCAGATGACCACGTGGACCAGTCACAGGGTGACACGTGGCATGAGATGGCAGGCGAATCAGGGAGGAGACCACTTAGAATGGTGATCGGTGGTCAGTTACCAAGTGGCCACCACCCCCAGAGTGGTGCCTAGATAAGCGCCTGGAAGCACCGCACGGACATCGGTGGAAGGTCATGGGGCACCGCACGGACGTCGGTGGAAGGTCATGAGGCACCGCACGGACGTCGGTGGAAGGTCATGAGGCACCGCACGGTCGTCGGTGGAAGGCAATGAGGCACCGCACGGTCATCGGTGGATAGTAATGAGGCACCGCTCGATCGTTAGTGCATGCAGAGCGCGATCGGTCATCGGGGTTCTTGCCAACATGCATTAAGCTGGGACCCAGGTTCCCAGCGAGAGCGTTACGCATGCACCTCGAATGATGCCCACTTAGAGGACGTGCGGCGACCAGCCATACCTGGCGCTCTCCTGGGAGCATGCGGCTCACTCAGAGAGAAGAAACGCGCTAAGTTACTCCGCAAGAGGATGACTTAGCCGCACAGAGAAAAGCGCAGAAGCCCTCCAGGTGTGACATGTGTACGGTAGATGCCAGTTGCATGCCTCCACGTGTCACCATCTGAGAGAGAGGCGCGGCCCAGTATAAAGGTGCTCCACCTCATGTAAGGTACGGACAATTTTTACAGTCTTACACATTCTGACACAAGTTTACACAGATTTACTACACACAGTTTCTGAGTCATTGTGGGGACGTTTATACACGTTGCACAGTGATAACAGAATTCAGTTGCATAGAGAGAGAGAGTGGATTTGAGCACACACGAGTCTCATAGAGAGATTCAGTGAGAGATTTGGTGTTCCTGTTGCCTGACTTGAGCGTCGGAGCTACAACGGCCGCCAGAGGCGCCGTCTGTGTGTTTTGCAGGCATCGTTTGGAGTTCCGGCGAAGGTTCTTGGAGCGTTCTTGAAGAACGCGCAGTTGCAGAAGGCTAGACGAAGGAGTGACGAGGCACATCCTCCACGTTCAAGTCCGCGACAGGATCATCTTGAAACACTCTCCAGCAAAAAACAATGGTTGATGGTAAGGCTCTAGAATTCCATAGTTTAATATACGCTTCTTTTTCCTTTCGTGTTTGGTTGTGTGAGATTATCATGTATGCCGATTTGACTGTGTACTATCTTGATGGAGATCAAGTAGAAGAGGATTTTACTAATGGAGGAAGAGGTCATCCACCCAAGCATTTAAAATTCTTCTTACTAGTCTTCTTAAAAAGTAGAACATTTTGGGTTCTCTTGAAAATTCAAAAGATAGTAGTATAAATAAATCTTTGTAAATACTCTTGTATAAATTTGTAAATAATATAGAAATATCCTTAGGAGTATGCCAAAGAGGAAAACCAAAAGAAACCTCTAAATGTAAGGCATTTTAGGCACTTTCTTTAGGAAAAAGTGGAAAAAGTGACTTTTCTACTCCTTTCTCTCTTAGGCACCAGATGTAACATCCCGCCAAAATACTATTCATATTTATATAATGAAAATAAAGGCAAACAAATATATTGAAGTGAACAAAATTGTATATATGTAATGAAGTTTCTCCTCACAGGGAGTTTAATACAAATTCGGTCAATTTCCAAAAACGTAAACAAAATTACAGTAAACTAGAAAGATAGGCGATCTCCTAACAGCAAAAGGCGATCTCCTATCAGAGAACGGCGATCTCCTATCAGAAAACCGAAAAAGGGTGATCGCCTAACAGAAACAGAAACAGGCGATCTCCTTCCGGGGACCACTCACTGAGGAGCTCTACTACCTGCAACCTCGTCTGCTCCCGTGCAAAAATACACGATCATCACAGGTTTAAGAAAACAATCACAATACCAGATAGAAGGGTAAGCTAGATGTTTTAAAAAATTCAAATATGAAACTTTAAATCGATAGAAAACATAAATCTTCACACCATTCATAACCCATATTAATTTCAACCATCAACCTTCCCATATTCCACAAACTCGTCAAGTGTTTATTCGCTACTTTCAATATTCATGGTTCACACGTCAGACTTTCCACTGACTCATAACATATAGACACATGACTCCACTTCCGGAAGACTCGTGCGTTGACTCAGGCTCAGAGATCTGCACCTGTCATACCACACCACTGTGAAATCCACACAGCCATGCGCATACATAGTCTCAATATCATCACTCTCCCGGTATGACAGGGCTAATTCATATAACAAGTCAAGTTCGTTCTCTTTCAAACAACTTACCCATACATATGAACCTCCTTCGACTCTCCACAACTGAATAACTTCATCTATGTGATTCCATTATATCAGCAGAGTCAGGATATCTCCTTCTAGACAAGCCCCTAGTCAATACACATTACACACGATCTTACACGGTATTTTCTTTCCTGAAAATACTATGCCTTGATCCCACATTCACAACAATCAATACATCATACAACACTGAATGAACGATTCAGTCACAGCAACATTCATTCCACGGTTCAAATTTTCAAATATCACATGTATTTCACATTTAAATCTCAAACAGTTTTCAAACAGCACTAAAACAGGGGAGTTCGAAAAACAACGCCAAATCGGCGTACTCATTCAAAAGCAGGGGATTTCGGAAACAAAGTTAAAACCGGCGATCACGTCGCCCAAACACATAAGAACAGAACATCATGAAAAAGAATATGAAACCGGCGACCACGTCGCCTTCACTTCAGAAACAGCAAATCTTCGGCTTTGATTGAAAATAAAGCTAGCTTCCCTTACCTGGGCTTGCGTAAAACCTCACTTCGAGCTCTAACCCACCGAACTTAAGGATGCTCGAACTCTGCCTAAGCGTTCTGATATGGAGAACTTGTAGAGAACCTCTCAGGTGCTCTATGGCAGTCGTCGATAGCTAAGCAGGAACGTGATAAGGCCTGAATGGCAGAGTGAAGGAGAGAAAAGAGAAGGATGAAGGTAACTCACTCACTCACTCTGTCACTCTTGAACCACAGCAACCTCCTTTGCCTCTCAGAAGTGGGTTTTTGAATCTAAACCAACTTGTCCACAAAAGCCGCTGCCACCACCCACTCTGCAGGAAGCTTGCGTGCACGCTGCCCTGAACAGTTCAACCACGCGTGACTCTGCGCATGCCAACCCTCTGATGTCACTATTCTGAACCACCCTTTTTGTCTACGTGTCGCGCGTGCAGTACGTCTGATGTTGAGAGCCTGGGTCCCACCTTATCAGTGTGAAACTCGACATCGCGCGATAACCTTCCACCGATGACTGCTCGCGCGATGACTATCCACCGAGGCCTCATCCTGGAGGACGACCGATGTCTCTCCCTGGAAAACGACCGATGTGTCCCTCATCCTGGCGATGACCGTCTGTCTCTCATACCGGCGATGACTGACGTGCCTCATCCTGGTGATGACTGATTCCTCATCCTGGCAGACAACCGATGTGTAACCCTGGAGGACCACCGATGTCTCACCCTGGTAGACAACCGATGTCTCAACCTGGCAGACCACCGATGTCTCACCCTGGCAGACCACCGATGTGTCTCCCATCCTGGTTGATGACCGATGTTCCTCTCATCCTGTTGGCGATCTCTTATCGTCCTTGTGTGTGACGAGAACACATCGCCTTACTCTGCTCACCGATGTCATATCGTCACACCTTGCTGAAGGTTCTCCATCCCACTATGTTACGTCCAAGGTATTACCTCCACATGGCTTGGTGACGTCGGTAGCTTCACATTTCCAAGAGTAGATTAGCACCACTCCTCTGGCACCCATGCATGCAACACTAAGGGCGATCTCTTATGCTCTAGCATAGAGCTTCGCATGCACAGCGTATCTAAGGCTTAACCCACACCTTGATACGCGTGGTTTTTGGAACCCACTATGGTTAATCCAGCATCTTGACCACATACTGCGTGCACTCCCGTCGATCACGTACACCATAGGCGATTGGCGGTCATGTCTCCTCTAGGCGACAGGCGATTATGTCCCAGAGAAGTCGGAGATCGCCTCCGTCTTCAATAACAGCGATCTCGTAGAAGACTTCTTAGCTACACTTTTCTTCCTTTACTCTTCTTGATCTACATGCCAGCCAACCGACCTCTACCAGCTAACCCCAGACCTTGGGCGACGTCCGATGTCCGACTACTACGAAACTTCATTTACCAGCTCTTTGTATTTTAAATAATAACATCTTCTGAAATTATTTAAATATAATACTTTCATTCCAATTAAAGTTTCTAGGTCCTTACACTAGAAGGAGCTAGAAGAGTGACTCTTCCCACTCCTTCCCCTTTGTAACATGACCAGCCCTCTCCATTATAAATAGGGGTGCTTAGTACTTTGAATAAAAAAAGTTGAAAGTTAGAAGAAAAGAAACTATCTTGAAATTGAGAGAGAGTGAGTTTGTGAGACTTGTCTCTTCTTCTCCTCCATGTCTTATCTTGTGAGCTTTGGAGACTCTCAAGTGGCGGCACCACCCACTCATCTTGGAAGAACCACCCTCCAAGTGGCGTGAATCACATCTCCAAAAGGCTACAACCACATAAGTCATTTCTATTCATCTTCTAAAAATACCCATTTGTGTTTTCTTGTAGTTTTTCCATTTTTAATCGGTTCAATCTTTTCCATGAGTTGTTTCCTTTCATTTGCTGCCATTTTTCTGCACTTTGTTTGGTTTATTTCCTTGTTTTCTTGCTGTTTTAATTTCGTCCAAACCATGGGTTTCCATATACATGTGTTGTTCTTGTTTTCCATCCATGGGTTTTGTTCTTTGATGAGTTTCTTTGTGATTTTCTAATTCCTATTGAATTTCAATCGGTATTTTCACTTCTTCTTGGTGTTCTTATGATGTTCTTGTGTTTCCTTTGAAGTTTGGTACTGTTCTTGAATTACCCATTCATATTCCATTGTTATCTTACACTACAAGTTACCTATTCATGTGTTTTTAGTATGAACCTTTGTTTTCTTGAGTAGAAACTCTATTAATTGCTCTTTAGAATTTTGATCCTAATTCTTGAAAGTGTCATGAATACAATGAAACCTATATCAACTCAACCCAAACCAAGAAAGGTTCATAATGAACTCACATCATATCTCGATTCATCACCTCTGCAAAACCAATCATCAGTTTTGTCCTGATTGAATTGGATACCCCCTACTTGACTTAATATTTCTTCGAGTACACTTTTTTCCCAAGCAAACCAAGGTCTCCTCCAAATGAGTCTCCACTTCCAATACCTCAACCCAAACACCTAATTGTTCAATGAAAAAACCTTTTTGGTTTGAGTTGGCATACAATCTAGGGAAACTATCCTTCAATGCTATTTATCCTACCCAAATTTCTTTCCAAAAAAGTATCTTATTCCCCTTCCTACTTTCCAAAGAATATTATCCACAAACTGAGATCTCTCATTTTTGGAATTAAATATTTTCTTAATGTCTTTCCACTGTAGAGATTCATGTTTACGAATCTTACCCTCAAACATCTCTCTCCAAGACCCATATTTGGACTTCATTATATCAACCCACAGTCCCTTGTCATCCCTACTCAAACTCCAAGAGCATTTTTCAAATAAAGCAGTATTGACCAATCTAAGATCTTTAATACCTAAATCGCCTTTGTATTTACTTTTAAATATTGTTTCCTAGCTTACCCATGCATTTTCCTCCCTTCATGACCCCATCCCCACAGAAAGTCTCTTTAAATTATGACTATTTGATTCCAAATTGATGCAATCATTTTAAAAATGGATAGGTAAAAAGTTGGTACTATAGAGAGAACAGATGATGGAAAAGATGAAGTCACAAGAAGAGAATATACATTTTGAAGAGTCATTTTCTCCCTCTTCTCAGCCTTGTAAATATGTGAAAAAAATAGAGTAGAAAAAATGTATAGGACTTAGAATTGTATTGTATAAAAATAAGTGGGCAAAGACAACTCAAATCAAGGCTCATGACCACTTCAAGGCTCATGGAACATGGAGTCAAATTCAACGTGAAAATAAGGTGTAGCTACAAACTTTGTGAATTTCGTCCCACATTTCTTTGGAGATTGAAGGGAAAGACTTCTACATCTATAAATAAGAGGCCTACCCCCTTGCCACCTTATACCCTCTACACCCGCCACCTTATAAGACACTTTTGAGTTGAATAAGAATTGAATTGGCTTAGAGCTAGTCTTCTTGTTTTATTGAAATTCTTAAATTGTGAGTATTCTTCTCTTATATTCTCATACCAAAGGGACCTTCCTTGGGAGAGTACCTCTCAAGTTTCATTCTTGAAATTTGGGGAAAAGTTCAAATTCTTTGTTAAGTCTTTCGTTGACACTCCCAAAGGATGCTTCCATCATTTGGCATCAAAAGTTAGGTCAATGAAGGTCTTCAAGAGCTAAGTTCTTATTTTCATTTTAATTTTCAGCTTCTTGCATGTTTTTGTTTTAGGTTTCAGTCATATATGCTTGTTTGAGTAGAGGTTAGTTTTTTTTTTTTTAATTTGTGCGATGCTTTTATATGTTTTTGATTTAATTGTTTAGTTCTTTTCTTTAATCACTATTGTCTAGGATTTCTCTTTTGAATACGCTAGTCTATGTCATTTTAAATTCCAATTAGATTGTTTTCTTGATTAGTTAGCTTTACATTTTGTATGCTCCATGTTTTGTCTAGAAGTCATGTTTAGTTACATGTCTTGAATTTCCATAAAAGTAGTCCTTACTTTACACTATGTATGCCATGTGTTTGTAAATTGTTTTTCTTAATTTCTCTTGTACATAAGTTTACTATTTGATCACTAGTAAGCATCTTATAACAAAATTTCATTGTGTCTTGAAGAACTCTATGAATTTGTTCTAGATTGGAAAATTTATTGTAAAATAAATAAATGTCCAAATTACTTATATCTAAGAACTACAATGTGTTAGTGATCTTGTGTTAAAAAGGCACATCCACCGAAGTAGAAAAAATGTGATAAATCATAAAAGCCTGGATGTTCATTACTTACGAATTTTGAGAAAAGCTCCGTATTGCTCTTGGTTTTTTATTTGTTTCAATTAGCTCAATGCATCTTTTGATATGAAATATTTGAGACTGTATTCCTTATTGTGTTAGGAAATTGTGGTTAAAATTTGGGAACAAATTTTGATCTATACAAATTTACATAAATTCTGGAATCAACGTTGTCAGAATGCAAATCTAGTTTTTTTTTTTTTTTTGCTAATCCATTCTAGCTCCAATCTTAGGATTCTCTTTAAGGAATCAAAATATGACTAAGAAAACATGATAAGGGATCTAATCACAGACGAAATTATAGTCTTGACCCCTATTCCCAAAGTGAAGAAGGGATATATAGTATTCCTTGCTATAATAATTCTTATTCACCACCCCTTAAACATCACCATAAGCCTAGAAATTATCTTCATTCTATAAAGCCTAAAGTAAGTCTCCCTTCTTTTTATGGAAATAAAATTGTTAAGGAATATTTAGAATGGGAATGAAGGTTAAGAAACCTTTTCAATACCACCAAGTAAATGAATTTAGAAGAATATCCATGGCTACCCTAAGTTTTCAAGAACATGCCATGTCTTGGTGGAAGCAAAGGCAAAATCATATTAGGATGGAAAAAAATAAGAAATTTTGAATTGGAATGAATTGAAGGCATGTATGAGAAGAAAATTTGTTCCGCCTTCACATGAGAAAAATAAAAAGATTAGAAAATAAATGGCAAAGTTTGTAATAATAGGAATCAAATTTATAGTAGGAGAAAAAGAATTTATAACAAGAGAAAAGGAGTTTAAAGAAAAAGTACAAACTCTTAATGAAAATAAAAATAGAAAAAAAAGAGAAAACAAGAGAGAAAAAATGGAGAAACAAAAGAGAGAAAAAAAATAAGAGAAAGAAGAAGAGAAATCTAGAAAGGAAGAGTCTCTTACAACACCCCCTACAAGAATATTTTAGACAAAATATTTAAAGGGGGATTGCAATACTTTGAACTTTTCTTTTAAATTAAATTATGATGCTAACTCTTCTTCTAAAAAATTTCACAAACATCACTTTGTCTTCTTGATAAATGGCACAAAGCAACAACAAAAAAAACTGAAGAAAAATATGTTTCTAACACAATGATCCATAGTTTTTCTCAAAGTTTTTGGAAAAATAATAAATGATGTTGTTTTGATACATCTTATTTTAAAAACAATTTTCTTTGTTTTCTTTTAATAAAAAGACTTATCCCACTTTTATTTTATGTTTATTGTAGATTTATATTTTAGCATGGAGGAAACAACACGAAAAAAGAAAAAAGGTGGCAGTCCCTCTACATCAATCAGATATGAGGACAAATCTTTTTCACGAGAGAGGGTTTGATGGAAAACCATCCAAGCCACCATATATTGGGCTAAGAGAATGAAAAAGATGAAGTCTCAAGAAAAGAATCTACATTTTGAAAAGTCATTTTCTCCCTCTTCTTAGCCTTGTAAATATGTGAAAAATAAAGTAGAAGAAATGTATACGACTTATAATTTTATTGTATAAAAAAGAAATGGTTAAAGACAACTCAAATGGAAAGGCTCATGACCAGTTCAAGGCTCATGGAACATGGAGTCAAAACCAATGTGAAAATAAGGTGTAGTTGTAGACTTTGTGAATTTTGTCACACATTGCTTGGGAGATTGAAGGAAAAGGCCTCTACATCTATAAATAAGAGACCTACCTGATGTAAGTTGATTTTAGATGGTTCCATTTTAGAGGTGACATTTTACTTATGATTTGGATTTTAGCAATTATATGGTGAGACCTAGGGAAGATTCCCATTGGACACGAACTTAACCAAGTGGTTAAGTAAGTGTGAAGGTTTACTTCCAAAGACAAAAGGAAAAACACATTATATGGTGAATAGGATGTATGGTGCGGAATTGAAAGAACATGCAAGGAAACACAATAGGATGATATGGACCAAATGGAAATGGAGGAAAAAATAAGAACATAAACCCAAAGATAAATGGAGTAATGGAAAAATGGAAAAAAAGATGAATGAAAGAATGCTTATGGTGATGGAAGAAAGTTGGACACGCTACTTGGAGTGTGGTCTCTCCAAGATGAGTGTCGAGGGTCGCCACTTGAGAGCTTTCAACTCATTTAAGATAAGACCTAATGCTAAGAGGACACAAGCCTCACACAAATTGTGCAGAGTTTCTTAACTATTCAAATTCAACCTGAAAATACATGGAGTAAGGCACCCTATTTATAGAAATGGGTGCTATGGGTGCCTTGGCAGACAAGAAGGGGGAAGGGCATAAAAGGAACATAGAAGGGGCGGCCTAGGGGTTTGACCTAGGTCAATGCCACCCCTTAGCTTGGTTTCTAGAAGGTAGGGCTACATTCCTACCCTAAAGGGCCTAGGCACAAGCAAAAAGGATAAAGACACCCCCTATATGTTAAATGGACCCTACTCTACTGAAATTAAAAATAAAGAAACTAATTGAAAATCAGCTCCCATGGCTTGGGCTCTACTCCTTGTGATCCTATGAGGAATAATGGGTTTTGAAGCATCGACTAGTGGTGGGTCCTGACCTAGCCCTGAATCTTGGGTCATGCTCCTAGTCATCCTTCTAGAAGGCTAGGCTTGGTCAGTGGGTGCGCTATCTCTTAGATCCTCATCACTACCCCCCTTGTAAGACACTTTTGAGTTGAATGAAAATTGAATTGGCCGAGAGCTGGTTTTCTTACTCTATTAAATGTTTTAAAATTGGAGTATTATTCTCCTAGGTTTGCATACCAAGGGACCTTTCTTAGGAGAGTACCTCTCAAGTTTCATTCTTGAAACTTTGGAAAAATTTCAAGTTCTTTCTTAATTTTTCTGTTAACACTCCTGAAGGAAGCTTCCATCAACAAATTTTATCAAAGTGATTCTACTAGTAAAAGAAATATGTTTAGCTTTCCATTTTGAGAGTCGTTTCTTGATTTTTTTTTTCTACCATTCCTTTCCAAAAATCCTTCTTTCTATGGTTCCTCCTGTAGGAATTCCCAAATAAATGAAAGGTAATCTCATGATTATGAAATTAAAGATATCTAAATATGTAGATAACCAGGATTCTTGAACACCTAGCCCTCCTATATACAATTTGTGGAAATTAATTTTTTAAACCAAATGCTAATTTGAAGCATTTGAGAATACTTTTAAGGACCACAATATTTTCTAAACCTGCTTTGCATATGAATAAAGTGTGTTCTTGTCGGTTGACTCTGATATCTAATTCAGGCTTCGCCTATATTGATGGAAGAGGCCCAAGCATAAGCCCAAGAGCAAGCCCAACAAATAGAAGATCAGGGCCAACTACTGTAACATCCCGCCAAATGCTTTTCATATTTATGTAATAAAATAAAGGTGAAACAATAATATCAAAATTGAACATAGATATATACATAATATAATTCATCCATTAGTACAAATGTGCCTCAAAATAATATCCCTTTTTGAGGAAGTTTTAATACATCTCCCTACAGAAGTTTTCAAAATAAAATAAAAACCCCATCATTCAAAACCGGCGATCCCCTAACAGAAAGCAGAAAATGGGCGATCTCCTATCAGAAACAGAAAACAGGCGATCGCCTAACAGAAAGCCGAAAACGGGCGATCTCCGATCAGAAATAGGAAACAGGCGATCGCCTAACAGAAACAGAAACAGGCGATCTCCTTCCGGCGACCACTCACAGAGGAGCTCTACTACCTGCAACCTCGTCTGCTCCCGTGCAAATATACACGATCATCACAGGTTTAAGAAAAACAACCACGATACAAGATAAAAGGGTAAGCTAGATATTTTCAAAAACTTTAAATATGAAACTTTATATCAATAGAAAACATAAATCTCCACACCATTCATAATCTATATCAATTTCAACCATCAACATCCCCATATTCCACAAACTCGTCAAGTGTCTATTCACTACATTCAATATTCATGGTTCACACGTCAGACTTTCCACTGACGCACAACAACATAGACACTTGACTCTACTTCCGGAAGACTCGTGCGTTGACTCAGACTCAGAGATCTGCACCTGTCATACCACACCACTGTGAAATCCACACAGCCATACGCATACATAATCTCAATATCATCACTCTCCCGGTACGACAGGGTTAATTCATATAACAGGTCAAGTCAGTTATCTTTCAAACAACTTACCCATACATATGAACCTCCTTCGACTCTCCACAACTGAATAACTTCATCTATGTGATTCCATTATATCAGCAGAGTCAGGATATCTCCTTCTAGACAAGTCCCTAGTCAATGCACATTACACACGATCTTACACGGTATTTTCTTTCCTGAAAATACTATGCCTTGATCCCACATTCACAACATTCAATGCATCATACAACACGTAAAAGCATAATTCCATCATATAATATTTTGAATCTTTTCTTAAACAATCCCAATCACAGAAACAATCATTCCAAGGTTCAGATTTTCGAATATCACATGCATCTCACATTTCAATCTCAAACAGTTTCAAACGACACTAAAACAGGGGAAATCGAAATCAACATTAAAACCGGCGATCACGTCGCCCCACACATAAAAACAGAGCATTGTGAAAAGGAATATGAAAACCGGTAACCACGTCGCCCTCACTTCAGAACCTACTCGCCTAACGTTTTTATAAACGAAAATGCTAGCTTCCCTTACCTGGACTAGCGCAAAACACCAAGAGCTCCAAAACCCACCGAAGCTTAAAGATGCCTTAACTCTGTTCTAGCGTACTGACGGAAAACTCGCAGAGAACCCCCCAGGTGTCCAAGGGCAATCGTCGTTCGTCGTACTGGTGCTTGAGGATGCTTGAATCACAGCACGAAGGAGAGAAAAGAGGAGGATGAAGGTAAACTCACTCTGCCACTCTTGAACCACAGCAACGTTCACCCTCTCAGAAGTGAGTTTTTGAATCTAAACCAACTTGTCCACAAATGCCGCTGCCACCACCCACTCTGCAGGGAAGCTTGCGTGCACGCTTCCCTGAACAGTACGACCACGTGTGTCTCTGCGCATGCCAACTCTCTGATGTCACTATTCTGAACCACCCTTTTTATCTACGTGTCGCGCGTGCGGGATGTCTCATGCTGGAAGTCTGGGTCCCACCTTATCTGTGTGAAACTCGACATCGCGCGATAACCTTCCACCGATGACCGCTCTCGCGATGACTATCCACCGATGTCTCATCCTGGTGGACGACCGATGTCTCTCCCTGGGAGACGACCGATGTCTCGCCCTGGCGATGCCCGCATGTCTCGTGCCCTGGCAATGCCCGCATGTCTCGCGCCCTGGCGATGCCCGCATGCCTCGCGCCCTGGCGATGCCCGCATGCCTCGCACCCTGGCGATGCCCGCATGCCTCGCGCCTGGCGATGCCCGCATGCCTCGCGCCCTGGCGATGCCCGACGACACATCGCCACGCCTTGCTGAAGGTTCTTCATCCCACTATGTTACGTCCAAGGTATCATCTCCACATGACTTGGTGACATCGGTAGCTTCATATTTGCAAGAGTAGATCAGCACTACTCCTCGTGCGCCCATGCATGCCACACTAAGGACGATTTCTTATGCTCAAGCATAGAGCTTCGTATGCACAGTGTATCTAAGGCTTAACCCACACCTTGATCCGCGTGGTTTTTGGAACCCACTATGGTTGATCCAGTATCTTGACCACATACTGAGTGCACTTTCGGCGATCATGTGCACCATAGGCGATTGGCGTTCATGTGTAATCTAGGCGACAGGCGATTATGTACTAACTAGGCGATCTCATAGTCTTCTAAACTACACTTTCCTTCCTTTTTATTTTAAATAAAAACATACTTAGAATTCATTTAAAATATATTCCTTTTATTCCAATTTAATTTTACAGGTCCTTACATTCTCCCCAACAAGAAAAATTTTCGTCCTCGAAAATTGAATTACAAGGAAAAGAGGTATGGATAGGCTTCTCTCATGGGTTCTTCTAACTCCCAAGTTGAATCACCCGATCTCTCATCCCACACAACTTTCACCATGGTGATGGTCTTGCCTCTGAGCTGTTTACTTTGCCGATCGTCAATCCTGACTAGTTTCGCTTCAAAGGATAAGTCATCCCTGATCTGCACATCGTCCACTTCCAGCACATGACTAGGGTCTGCCATGTACTTCCTCAGCTGTGATACATGAAAGACATTATGCAGATTCGCTAAATGGGGAGGTAGGGCGATCTCATAAGCCACTGGACCAATCCTCCTTAAGATCTGATATGGTCCCACGAACTTAGGGGACAACTTCTTTGATCTGATCGCCCGTCTTACACCCTTGGTTGGTGTCACTCTCATGAACACATGGTCTCCAGCAGCAAACTCCAAAGGTTTTCTCCTCTGATCTGCATAGGATTTCTGCCTATTTTGAGATGCTCTCATTCTGTCTTTTATCTGTTGCACCTTCTCGGTCGTCTGCTGAATCAACTCTGGTCCAACCAATACTGTTTCGCCCTCCTGGTACCAGCACAATGGAGTTCTGCATTTCCTTCCATACAAGGCTTCGTATGGCGCTATCCCTATGCTGGCGTGATAACTGTTATTATAGGTAAACTCCACCAGCGGAAACACCTCATCCCAACTTCCCAATTGATCCAAGACACACGTCCTCAGTAGATCTTCCAAGGACTGGATCGTTCTCTCTGACTGTCCATCTGTTTGGGGATGATATGCAGAGCTCATCCTCAACTTAGTTCCCAGGCAATCTTGTAAAGTCTGCCAAAACCGTGAAGTGAACCTGGGATCTCTATCTGAAACAATGCTGGAAGGCACTCCATGCAACCTCACTATTTCTTTGATGTACAACTGTGCCAACTTGGCCATAGGCATCCTCATATTCACTGGGAGAAAGTGGGCACTCTTCGTCAGCCGATCAATGATGACCCAGATTGCATCATGACCCTTTACCGATCTGGGTAGATGGGTAACAAAATCCATGGCAATGCTGTCCCATTTCCACTCAGGGATATCCAGTTGCTGTAACAACCCGCCAGGTCTTTGATGCTCTACCTTCGCCTTCTGACATGTTAAGCAGGATGTAACATACTGGGCGATGTCTTTCTTCATGCCCGACCACCAAAATGACTCCTTCAAGTCATGGTACATCTTGTTCATGCCTGGATGTAGGCTAAGGCGACTCTTGTGACCTTCCTCTAGGATCATCTTCTTCAACTCTTCATTTGCAGGTATGCAAATTCTGCCATTAAATCTCAAGATCCCATCATCGCCCATCACAAAGTCTTTAGCCTGGTCGGTCCCTAGTGACTCCACAGTACGCTTCAGACTAGGGTCTTCCAACTGCTTATCCTTTATCACTCCAAGGAAGACATTAGTTATAGCCAGCTTACTACAACTAATGTGATTTACATGAAATTCTACCCCAAGGTTTAAGTCTCTGAATTGCTCGATCAATTTCTGCTCTTCCATCATCATGGTGGCTACTTGTATTGATTTTCTACTCAAAGCATCTGCCACTACATTGGCCTTACCTGGATGATACATGAGTTGAAAATCATAGTCCTTTAGAAACTCCATCCACCTTCTTTGTCTCATGTTTAGTTCCTTCTGATCAAACAGGTATTTCAGGCTCTTATGGTCACTGAACACCTGGAACTGAGCTCCATATAAATAGTGCCTCCAAATCTTCAAGGCAAACACCACAGCCGCCAACTCCAAATCATGAGTAGGATAGTTTCTCTCATGAACCTTGAGTTGCCTTGAAGCATATGCAACCACTCTTTTCTCTTGCATCAAAACACATCCCAAACCCTGATGTGAAGCATCACAGTAGACATCAAAAGGTCTTCCTACCTCTGGGATCACCAGCACTGGAGCACTAGTCAACCTTTCCTTTAATTCCATGAAGCTCTGCTCACATCGGTCGGTCCAAGCAAAAGGTTGATCCTTGCGGGTCAACTGTGTTAAAGGAGCCACTACCTTGGAAAAGTCCTCAATGAACCTCCGATAGTAGCCTGCTAAGCCCACAAAACTCCTTATCTCAGTAACTGTCTTAGGACGTTCCCACTGAAGCACTGCCTCCACTTTGGCTGGATCCACCGAGATCCCCTGGGCAGATATTACATGTCCTAAGAAGTTGACTTCTTTCAACCAGAACTCACACTTAGAGAACTTGGCATATAATTGCTTCTCCCTCAGGATCTCCAATACTGTCTTCAGATGTTCTTCATGTTCTTCCTCGGTCCTTGAATAAATGAGTATGTCGTCTATGAAGACTACCATAAACTTATCCAAGAAAGGGTGAAAAATCCTATTCATGTAGTCCATGAACAGAGCTGGAGCATTTGTTACTCCAAACAGCATCACCACATACTCATAGTGCCCATAACGAGACCTAAATGCTGTCTTTTGAACATCTTCAGCTTTTACCAGAATTTGGTGGTACCCTAATCTCAGATCAATCTTTGAGAACACCGAGGCCCCATGTATTTGATCCATCAAATCGTCAATTCTAGGTAGGGGGTACTTGTTCTTGATGGTCAATTTGTTCAACTGCCTGTAATCTATACACAACCGAGACCCTCCATCCTTTTTCTTAACTAGGAGCACTGGAGCCCCCCATGGAGACACATTGGGTCTGATGAATTGTTTCTCCAACAACTCTTCCACTTGCTTCTTTAATTCTACCAACTCGGCTGGAGCCATCCTGTAAGGTGCCATTGACACTGGTCCAGCTCCAGGTACCAAATCAATAGAGAATTCCACTTCTCTCTTAGGAGGTAATCCAGGTATTTCTTCTGGAAATACATCCATGAAATCTTTCACCACATGTATCCTGCTTACGTCCTCTTCATTCTTCACTTCCAACCGAGCTAGGATCACGAAGCACCTCGCCCCTTTTTCCAACTCCGACCACCCATGCTGAGCAGATATCACATCTGACTCTTGGAGGTCTGGAAACGCTATTTTCTGACTACCGCAGTCTATGAGAACGTGATTGGCAGATAGTCAATCCATTCCCAGGATAACATCCAGGTCCTGAAGAGGTAGGCAGATCAAGTTTACTTTGAACCTGCGTCCCTCTACTATCACTGGACATTCGGGGCAAACTGTAGAGGTCAACACCTATCCTGACGCAGGTGTAGAGACCAACAGTTCAAACGGTAACTCCTTCACTAGAAGGCCCAACTCGGCTACACACAGGCTTGACACAAAGGAGTGTGTCGCTCCAGAATCAAACAAGGCTTTTACACCTCTACCAGCTATAAAACAAACACCTTGCACTAGGTTACCTGACTGAGACGCTTCTACTCCTGTCATGGCAAACACTCTCCCTGTTGCCTGAGGTCTGTTGCCTTCATTCCTCAACTGCTGAGAACCACTGGGTTGAGTCGCCCCATTCCTGTTAGGGCACTCTCTAGCAACGTGCCCCGTCTTTTGGCAGGTGTAACACCTTCTCTCTGAATTCCTCTTGAAGCACACATTGGATGTGTGTGGTCCACCACAATGGAAACATTTGGGTTTCCAAGGTTGTTGCTGCTGCAACTGGGATGACGCTGTTCCTACCCGATGTGGTGGAGGTCTCGCATAGGGCTTGCGTTGTGGGTACTGCACCTTGGTCTTCCGACTGGAAGAACCCCCTGGGTGTGACCTGATCACCCGGGAATCACCCTTTTCCAGAGTCTCCACCATCTTCGCCTTCTCTACTGAGGCGTGAAATTCCCTGATGCACATAGGGGCTATGGTCCTCTTCAGCCCATGCTTCAGTCCCTCTTCAAACTTCCTACACCTCCAAGCCTCAGAGGTCGCCTGGGTATAGAATTGGGCGAGATACTCAAACCGAGCAGCATAAGCATTCACTGACATCTCCCCCTGCTCCAATCTGAGGAATTCTGCTTCCCTCGCAAATCTTGCACTATCTGGGAAGTATTTTTCCAGAAATCTCACCCTGAAGCTCTCCCAGTCTAACACTTCAGCTCTGGCTTCCATCATCTGCTGAGCTCCCATCCACCAGAACTCGGCTTCTCCAGATAGCAGATAGGTGGCGAACACCAATTTCTTCTTTTCAGGGCAGGAGGTCGCCCTAAAGATTTTCTCCAACTCCCTGACCCACTGATCTGCTTGATCAGGGGTAGCATTCCCACTGAACTTGGGTGGGTTGTGCCTCATGAACTCGGTCAGTCCCATCTGTTCCTGAGGCTGACCGACGTGGGAATTTGTTTCAGCCGACCGAGCAGTTTCCCAATGGTGCATTGCAGCTTGATGATTCTGAGCCATTGCTACATTCTGTTGTTGGATGGCAGTTGCCATCATCTCAATAGCCTTGGCAATCTGGCTCATTTCCGAAGAAGGTTGGGGAGGGGTAGGAGGTCTACGTGCCATCTTCTTCGTTTCAGATTTTGAAACTATTGGTTTCTATATTCCCTACAACTACAAGAATGAGATCGATAAGAAATCAATTCATTTAGGAGGTAACATCTAGACCTTACAAAGATCGGCATCTCAAAGTCATTAAGAATTTGAGTTCATCAACAGAATCATAATGCTCAAAAATAGAAAGCATAACACTGAACAGTCATGGGTACAACTACCAGTCAAATATCACCACACTTAATAATTGGGATAAAACACACCAGAAGTGGATATATGCTCAACATCAAACTTTTAGAATTAAGATTGAGAACATCTCGATTCAGTTATGAGTGTGCACCCTCACTACTTTATCAAGATCCTTTCACTCTTAATACTAAAATTTTTCATTTAGAGCCTATATCTACTAAAGCACAGACAAGATTTCAATCAGAAAACATTTGAAAATCTTTCACTATAGCTTTGATTAAGACTCAAATAGCAGAAGAAACAAAATGAACCCACTCTCCTCAGGTCATCCTAAGGACGAACTGCTCTGATACCATTAATGTAACATCCCGCCAAATGCTTTTCATATTTATGTAATAAAATAAAGGTGAAACAATAATATCAAAATTGAACATAGATATATACATAATATAATTCATCCATTAGTACAAATGTGCCTCAAAATAATATCCCTTTTTGAGGAAGTTTTAATACATCTCCCTACAGGAGTTTTCAAAATAAAATAAAAACCACAGCATTCAAAACCGGCGATCCCCTAACAGAAAGCAAAAAACGGGCAATCTACTATCAGAAATAGTAAACAGGCGATCGCCTAACAGAAAACCGAAAACGGGCAATCTCCTATCAGAAACAGGAAACAGGCGATCGCCTAACAGAAACAGAAACAGGCGATCTCCTTCCGGCGACCACTCACAGAGGAGCTCTACTACCTGCAACCTCGTCTGCTCCCGTGCAAATATACATGATCATCACAGGTTTAAGAAAAACAACCACGATACAAGATAAAAGGGTAAGCTAGATATTTTCAAAAACTTTAAATATGAAACTTTATATCAATAGAAAACATAAATCTCCACACCATTCATCATCTATATCAATTTCAACCATCAACATCCCCATATTCCATAAACTCGTCAAGTGTCTATTCACTACATTCAATATTCATGGTTCACACGTCAGACTTTCCACTGACTCACAACAACATAGACACTTGACTCTACTTCCGGAAGACTCGTGCGTTGACTCAGACTCAGAGATCTGCACCTGTCATACCACACCACTGTGAAATCCACACAGGGTCGCTGTGAAATCCGCACAGCCATGCGCATACATAATCTCAATATCATCACTCTCCCGGTATGACAGGGTTAATTCATATAACAAGTCAAGTCAGTTATCTTTCAAACAACTTACCCATACATATGAACCTCCTTCGACTCTCCACAACTGAATAACTTCATCTATGTGATTCCATTATATCAGCAGAGTCAGGATATCTCCTTCTAGACAAGTCCCTAGTCAATGCACATTACACACGATCTTACACGGTATTTTCTTTCCCGAAAATACTATGCCTTGATCCCACATTCACAACATTCAATGCATCATACAACACGTAAAAGCACAATTCCATCATATAATATTTTGAATCTTTTCTTAAACAATCCCAATCACAGAAACAATCATTCCAAGGTTCAGATTTTCGAATATCACATGCATCTCACATTTCAATCTCAAACAGTTTCAAACGACACTAAAACAGGGGAGTTCGAAATCAACATTAAAACCGGCGATCACGTCGCCCCACACATAAAAATAGAGCATTGTGAAAAGGAATATGAAAACCGGCGACCACGTCGCCCTCACTTCAGAACCTACTCGCCTAACATTTTTATAAACGAAAATGCTAGCTTCCCTTACCTGGACTAGCGCAAAACACCAAGAGCTCCAAAACCCACCGAAGCTTAAAGATGCCTTAACTCTGTTCTAGCGTACTGACGGAAAACTCGCAGAGAACCCCCCATGTGTCCAAGTGCAGTCGTCGCTCGTCGTACTGGTGCTTGAAGATGCCTGAATCACAGCACGAAGGAGAGAAAAGAGGAGGATGAAGGTAAACTCACTCTGCCACTCTTGAACCACAGCAACGTTCACCCTCTCAGAAGTGAGTTTTTGAATCTAAACCAACTTGTCCACAAATGCCGCTGCCACCACCCACTCTGCAGGGAAGCTTGCGTGCACGCTTCCCTGAATAGTACGACCACGTGTGTCTCTGCGCATGCCAACTCTCTGATGTCACTATTCTGAACCACCCTTTTTATCTACGTGTCGCGCGTGCGGGATGTCTCATGCTGGGAGCCTGGGTCCCACCTTATCTGTGTGAAACTCGACATCGCGCGATAACCTTCCACCGATGACCGCTCTCGCGATGACTATCCACCGATGTCTCATCCTGGCGGACGACCGATGTCTCTCCCTGGGAGATGACCGATGTCTCGCCCTGGCGATGCCTGCATGTCTCGCGCCCTGGCGATGCCCGCATGTCTCGCACCCTGGCGATGCCCGCATCCCTCGCGCCCTGGCAATGCCCGCATGCCTCGCACCCTGGCGATGCCCGCATGCCTCGCGCCCTGGCGATGCCCGACGACACATCGCCACGCCTTGCTGAAGGTTCTTCATCCCACTATGTTACGTCCAAGGTATCATCTCCACATGACTTGGTGACGTCGGTAGCTTCACATTTGCAAGAGTAGATCAGCACTACTCCTCGTGCGCCCATGCATGCTACACTAAGGACGATTTCTTATGCTCAAGCATAGAGCTTCGCATGCACAGCGTATCTAAGGCTTAACCCACACCTTGATACGCGTGGTTTTTGGAACCCACTATGGTTGATCCAGTATCCTGACCACATACTGAGTGCACTTTCAGCGATCATGTGCACCATAGGCGATTGGCGTTCATGTGTAATCTAGGCGACAGGCGATTATGTACTAACTAGGCGATCTCATAGTCTTCTAAGCTACACTTTCCTTCCTTTTTATTTTAAATAAAAACATACTTAGAATTCATTTAAAATATATTCCTTTTATTCCAATTTAATTTTACAGGTCCTTACAACTACTAGAGCTATGGCAAAGAAGATTCAAGAGGACTGGGATACCGCTACAGATGGCAGATAAACCTTCTTATACATATTCAAAAATGCCATTAATCTAGTGTAGAGTAGAATTTATTTTCTTGTCAAAATTAGACTAGGAATTTTATTTATAATGTTCTTAAATTGAATTTTGGCACTTAAACACCAACCTAGATTAAATTAGGGTTTCTAAAACACCTAATTTAATCAATGCTGATCTTGAGATAGCCCATTAGGAAGTGCACGTTCAAACCCTAATCATGCCTTCCATGTGCTTTCCTTTAAGTGCCAATTTCAAAGCTAGGTTTAGTTTGAATTTCCCTCCAATTTCTCTTGTTCAAATCTGGCCCTCACTTGTTATATAAGGAGGTGCTTGGCTCATGTAATTTCAAGATTAATGAATGAGTGAATTGCTGTCAAATTGCTAACCAATCTCACTCTTGTCTCTTACCTCTTTAGGATAGACACTTAGTCTTCAAATTTTCAGCTAGATCAAGTGATTAGGCCTCACCTATCACTCTCCATACTTAAACTTCACCTTCAAGGAATCCACAAGGTCTAGGTGAGCTCCTTGTCCATCTCAATCCATGATGCTTTCGCCAATCTCCACCAAGGAAATCCAAACCGGATGAAGGCACAACTCCATCATATCTCCCTTGGAATCTGCATTTCTCTGTTGTTGCGCTTTGACTGTGGCTCCGTTGAGACAGAAGGTTCCCTACCTGTTGATTGCACTCGGACGGTCAAGTCAGTATAGGGCTTATAAGAAACAAGAAGTATCTAGTTTTAGGCTTAGAAACAGCGTACCTTCACTTGGGAACTCAAGTCCCTTTTATAGATTAGTTCTAGGCTACCTCTTGTAACAACCTTCCCTCACGAGAATCTTATCTCGAGTGAGAGCGCGTTCAATGGGAGAAGATCTTGCTACAATGTGCACAATTTTAACACCACATCTGTGCAAAATCTTATCTCCTTGGAGTGCATAAAATGTTAACAAAATAACCACCTAGGTACCAACTCATGTATCAACTTCTAGGGTCCAATCTGTTCCACTAAGTATATGAATGAGAGTTAATATGGACATACCTGAGCCCAGTCATGTGGCCTGTCAACTTGACCCAACAGCCGAGCTGACTTGTTCGTCGCAGACGCTGATGTCCGACCACCAAGCATTGAGCTCTACGTGTTCTGGTCCAATACACAAGCCCCTAAGTCTCTAGCTGAGCTTGTTTCAATGAGTTCAATGAAGAGACTAACTGCTCGTCCACGGTGACCTACGTGTCCTGTGAATAGCGCGATGCGCACAGTATCTTGAGGTGACGTCTCACAATACTCTATCACAAGCGTACACGTGGCCATCATCAACGGCTAGAAAGCGTTATCGCTTGCGCTTCCTTCATACGTTAATACTTCGAAAACTCAAACCCTTATTCACTGTTTCATTATGCTTTCAAAGACTTTGCGCCTCTCTTCGAACGCTCTGCTCTTTCTCCTTCAAGTCAAACAAACCTCCTCGCCTCAGCTCATCAAACGAATCAAGGTACGTCCTTTAACTCACAAATGCTCGTCCATCTCATTTTAATGTTGTTAATCTATTCATATCAACTGTGCTGGGACTGTTTATCTTTTCTTGCGATAGCTATTGTTGCCTCTGTTTTTGCTTTGTTGTTTTCTCCTTTTCGAATCTCATGCATTTCCTTTATCTAAACTCTTGCCTATGTTTGCTTGTTTTGCTTTTCTTGGTTTTAGATTCTCTGTGTGATAGATTACAAAACCCTATATCCCTGGGCCCCCGATAACCTATTAGCTGAGACCTCTGAGTATACCACCCGTGAGAAGATAGTGCTGTATAGGAAGAGTGAGCATCCTAAGAAAACATGTCCTTTTGGTAGAGAGGATGACAAATATGTCAAAGTAGTGCCCTGTAGGGTAGACAAGCCAGTATGTTGTGATGATCTGTCGGACCCAAAAGGTCCTTTCTGTTTCGTCTATTCAACTATTTTTAAGACGGTTCTCCTCCGCTTACCCCTACACCATTTCGAGAGAGCCCTCCTCACCGAAATCAATGTCGCCCCTGCCCAACTACATCCAAATAGCTGGGCATTTGTTCGGGGTTTCTCCATTCTCTGTAACCACTTTGGCCATCTACCATCTGTGGAAGTTTTCTTATATTTCTTCGAAGCCAAACACCTAGATCGTCAATTATGGGTAAGCTTCAACGGGGTTGCTGGGAGAGCTTTGTTGTCACTCTTCTAGCAATCTTATAAAGGCTTCAAAGGTAAGTTTTTCAAAATTCACTGCAACAAGAGGGACCCAACCCTCATAAATGGGTTTCCTCTGTATTGGACTGAGAAACCCAGATTCCTAAGGCCTAGGCGTTTGGAAGGCATGCCCCAGCAAGAACGAGAGGTGTGCCTCTTCCTTTCCAACCTCAAGATGGTTTTTGACATCGTCGCCTTGATAAAGAACGAGTTCTCCCCAGTGGGACTCAAAACATACATTGGTATCCTTCTTTCCCTTACTCTTGCTAATGATATCTTGCATGCATGTGTTACTGAATTCTCTCCTTTTTCTCATGCAGACAATATGTTGGGCACTTTGAAAAAGAAGGACTTGGCTGCCAGAGCCAAGTTGCTAAAAGTTGTTGCCTGAGCTCCACCTGCTGAGGACTTGAAGTTGAAAGCAATGGTCGAGGTGGCCCCCTTAGGCGACGAGGACACGTGCTCAGGGTCGATCTTCAAGAGGAGACGTAAGGTTGTCTTTGCGCATACTAAGCACTCAGCCTCAGATGGTCGAGCTCCTTCTCAATAAGCCCCTCCACCTAGCCCCTCTCCTCCTCGCGATATAATGGTGCAGGAGAGAAGGGGAGAAAACTTGCAAAAGAAAGGACTGTGGGATCCTTCCTTAGACTCCCTTTCTTTTCTTGAGACAACCCTACTTCCCTCTGAGGCCAAAGAAGAGCTTAATAGCTTGGAGGAGGACCAGCTAATGGAGCAGACAACGAGGCAGCTGGGACAGGCCTTGGCTGCAAATTGCCTTGTCCTCTCCAAGCTTAGGAGATGGAGAGATAGAGCCAAGGAGGAAGCACACAAGGCTACTGAGCTCATCCAACGAGTTGAGGAGCTCCAAATGGTGCATCAAGAGACCAAGGTCCTCCTGACTGAAAAGTCCAAGGAGGCCTTGGATTTATCTACAAAGAATGTCGAACCCCATGTTGAGGTGGAGAAATTGAAGGAAGAGCTGGCCAGAAGAGGCAAGGAGCTTATACAAAAGGATGAGCTTCTGGTGAAGACCAAGGAAGACCTGACAAGTGATGCCGCCAATTCGTTCATGGTGGGCTTTGATGATGTCATCGCCCAGGCCACCTGCATCTACCCTGATTCTGACTTCTCCCAACTTGGCTTGGGCAAGATTGTGGTAGATGGGCGATTAGTGGACAAAGAGTAGTTGAATAGGTCTTCTTTGTAATCATCTGCCTTTTGTAACCCTACAAACAATCTTTAATTTTCATATATATATGTGAATTTTTGTTTTATGCAACTTTCCTTTCTGTACCATACTTCGTTCGACTAGTATAGCGACAATGCACGACTATCATAACTTAACCAACCTAATAACAATGCATTCGATTACCTCACGCTTAACTATATAGGCTATTACGACTTAATCAACTAATGATGAACCATACCAGACCAACACAGCAAGGTAATTCACAATGCATTTTAAACAATTGATGCAACTAACCATCTTAACAAGATATTTGTTCTAATTAAGCATGGTGAGCTATGGTGCTCTTGGCAGAGCCATCCACAGGATGACCTGTACCTCATAGTTGTAGGGATTGTCCCGCTTTACCTTTAACTTGGCTGTGCAAGACTTATGCACTTTCCTTCACACATCCCTCCACAAGGCCAGGGATGGTTGACTTGGCTAACTTGGGTGTTGGTTCTCCCCTCAAGCCTATTCTGATCACCTTCATAGTGCCTTTCTTCCCTACAGGGTTGACATCGATTTTAATTGAGTTCCTGAGCTCAGTGGATTTCTCCCATGCCAATGTGGGTTACTCTGTACATCCTTAGCTGCATGCGCTCTATTCTTGTTAATTAGGCCTAGTACCTCCCAGACTCAGAGTATTACTGAGAAGGAAACGTACTGCCCTACAACACATCCTCAGGGCGCCTGAACTTAGAACCTTACCAAGACAGATCGACTTCCCTAATTTAGGCTAAACAATATTATTCATGGCAGATAAAACCCTTTAAAATACCTTAGCTCAGAGTCTTACTGAGACAGGGGTCATCTTTCTCAGCTCAAGCCAAACGATGGCGAGCTACAATTCAAAGGTACCTGAGCTTAGAGTCTTACTAAGCGAAAGGTTCTCATGCCTGAATCACTGTGAATCCGTAAGCTTCCAGACTTAGAGTCTCTCTAAGGGGAAGTTATCTTTATCAGCTCAAGCCAAACGATGGCGAGCTACAATACAAGGGTACTCGAGCTCAGAGTCTCACTAAGTAAAAGGTCCTCACATCTAGATCGCCATGAATCTATCCGCTCTCATTCTTGGAATCTTACCAAGGGGAGGTCGTCTTTCTAAGATCAAGCCAAACGATGGCGAGCTACGATTTTAAGGATACCCGAGCTCAGAGTTTTACTGAGCGAAAGGTCCTCACGCCTGAATCATTATAAATCTGCACGCTTCCCTTCTTAGAATCTTCCCAAGGGGAGGTGATCTTGTCTAATTATCATTCATGCACACAGTACACCTACTTAGATAACATTCTGGTCAAATCGCCTTCCTGTGTGTCAACAGAGTATAATGGCAAATCATCTTTCATATATAATTTCTCATTGGGCGACCTCATTAAAAAACCCTAGTGAGGGAAAGAGTGTCCTCTTAACTGTTCCTAAATGACATTATACATTAACTGAAATAAAATTTAAGATTGGCCACATTCAACATTCAGGGTATAGCTCCACCCTCCAGAGTCTTGAGCCAATAAGCTCCATTTCCGAGTGCCTTTACCACGCGGAATGGGTCAGTCCATTTGGGAGACAACTTATTCTCCAACTGATAAGGCTGAGCTTTCTACATTACCAAGTCGGTGACCTGGAACTACTGAGGTCTCAGCTTGGACCTTTGCTTCTGCTCCACCCTCCTCTTCAAAGCTTCAGCTTTGATGCACGCTTACTCTCGCAAGCGTCGGGTAGGTCTAGGTTCACCTTCCTCCCCTCGTTAGACTCTTCTGCCACAAAGTTCTGGAATCTCGGTGAACTCTCTTGGATCTCTACAGGGATAATAGCATTAGACTCGTACACCAAACTAAAAGGTGTTTCTTATGTGGTGGATTGAGGAGTTGCGTGGTAGGCCCACAGGATTCAAGGAACCTCATCTGCCCAGGTCCCCTTTGCCTTCTTCAACCTTCTCTTCAAGCCTTTGAGCAAAACTCTATTAGCAGATTTGACCTACCCATTAGTCTGAGGATTCTCTACTGAGGCAAACACCTGTTTAATACCGAGCTCTGTGCATAACTTGCCTAGTTGCTGACTTGCAAACTGGGTGTCATTATCAAATACTAAATGTTTTGGAACCCTAAAATGACAAACAATGTTCTTCCACACAAATTGCTGAACCTTGTAGGCAGTTATCTGTGCAACAGACTCAACTTCCATCCATTTGGTGAAGTACTCAATGGCCACCACCAGGTACTTTATCTGACGAATTGCTAGTGGGAAAGTGCCCAGGATATCATTTTCCCATGTGTGGAAGGGCCATGGGCTGTGGATTGATTGCAACTCCTCTGGGGGTGTGTGATGCCAATCGGCGTGCTTTTGGCATTGTGTGCACCGCTGTGCATACTTCATGCAGTCCTCCCTCATGGTCGGACAATAATACCTTGCTCGAATAGCTTTCAGCGAGAGAGCTCATCCCCCGACATGGCTCCCACAGATATCTTCATGAAGCTCCGACATGATACGCTTGCACTGTTCTCCGCTTACACAGGTAGAGATAGGATGGGTGTAGCTATGCCTGAATAGATTTCCATCTACCAGGGTATATCTGCCTACATTCTTCTTGATGACCTAACCTCTACAGGCTCTGCCAGAAGCATGCCATCAACAAGGTAACGCCTATAAGGTGTCATCCAAGTTTCGCTCACGTCGACTAGGCAAACATCCAGCGATTCCTCTTCTGACAAACCATAAACACTCACCTTGGGCACCTTCAACATTTTTTTGGGTTAGCGAGCGGTGCCCTCTTCCTCTGACCTCCAAGGCACCCAACTATTTCACCTCTTCCGCACAGCCTACGGTAGTTCTGGACGCCTTCAGAGTTTCTTGAATAACTGACCTCTGGCGACCTCCCTTGCCTGAGCTAGCAAGTTTGGCCAGCAGGTCTGCTCGAGCATTTTGTTCCCTTGGGACATGTGCCAACTCAAACATAGGAAAAGTCTCTTTCAACAGCATAACGTACTTTAAATACAAGGCCATCCGGGGATCTTTGACCTGGTACCCGCTCGTAACTTGTCCAGTTACCAGCAGCGAGTCACTTTTCACTTATAGGCTTTGAGTGCCCATCTGTTTAGCCAGCAACATTCTAGCTACCAATGCTTCGTACTCGGCTTGGTTATTACTAGCTTTGAAGGCAAACCTCAGGGCCTGCTCGATCAACAATCCATTTGGTCCTTCCAAGATGATACCAGCTCCACTGCCTTGCTGGTTGAAGGACCCATCAATAGAGAGAATTCACTGGAAGTCTTCATTATATGGTTGGGTAGCTTCTGAGAAGAGCTTTACCATAAAATCAGCATAAACCTGTCCCTTGATAGGGCCTCTGGGCTCATACTGCACATCAAACTCAAACAACTCGACTGCCCATCTCACCATCCTACCTGCCATGTCAGGATTCTATAGGACTTTACGAATTGGCAGGTCAGTCATAACTATCACTATGAAACTCTGGAAATAGTGGCGGAGCCTCCGAGCTGCAAACACAACTGCTAAGGCCACTTCCTCAATGGTCTGATAACACACCTCTGGCCCCTGCAGCACCTTACTAACGAAGTATATGGACCTCTGGGCATGCTCCTGCTCCTGCACTATGATCGAGCTAATCGCTTGATCTGTAACTACGAAGTAAAGATGAAGAGGAGTACTGGGTAGCGGCTTGCAAAGAACAGGCGAGCTAGCCAAGTACTCCTTCAATTTTAGGAACGCCTCATCACACTCGCTAATCCATATGAAAAAATTATTCCTCTTCAAGCACTGAAAGTAGGGGTACCCTCGATCTCCTCCAGCTGATAAGAACCAGAATAGGGCGACGGATTTGGTTGTACCCCGAGAACACATCCAAGAAGCTGAGAAGTCGGCAACCTGATGAGCTATCTTCCAAGGCGTCGATGCTGGGCAGCGGATATGAATCTTTAGGACAAGCCTTGTTCAAATCCGTGAAATCAACGCACATTCTCCACTTCCCATTGGCCTTCTTCACCAACACTACGTTTGCCAACCACTCAGGGTATTGGATTTCTCTTATGTGGCCAGCGCTCAACAACTTCTGAGCCTCTTGCCTGATGACCAGGCGTCTTTCCTTGTTAAACTTTCTTCGTCTCTGTATTACAGGCCTGACCTTCGGGTCCATCATGAGTCGATGACACAAAAAGTCAGGGTCGATGCCGGGCATGTCTAAAGCAGACCATGCGAAGGCATTTAAATGCCGTGATATCACCTCGACGATCCTGTCTTGCATCTCTTGGCTTAGAGACTTTCCAAGCTTGAACTTTTTTTCTCTGATCTCTCTTTCCTGAACCTCTCTAGCAGGCTCAGGTCGCCTATCAGTGGCGATCTCCACACGGGTGGCCTCCTCAGTTTCTTTAGGTTGGGTGGCAACCACGCATACCCCTCTTTTATTTTTTAAGCTATTGACATAGCACTTCCTTATTGCCTTCTGGTCAGACTTGACCACAATTACCCCTCCCTCGAGGGAGGTCAATTTCATCTTCATGTGCCTTGACGAGGCCACCGCACCTAACCTGTTCAGGGCAGGTCTGCCCAAAAGGATGCTGTAAGCTGAAGCAGCATTAACAACTAAGTACCTAATATTGATGGTAAGAGTTGAGGTGCCATCTGAAAAAGTCGTCCTCAGCTCCACATGCCCCCTCACCTCTACCTGGTCACCAGTGAAACCAAATAGACAACCGTCATATGGTCTCAGCTGATCTGGCGACAATTGTAGCTTGTTGAACGTTGACCAGAACATCATGTCGATCGAACTCCCCTTGTCGATGAGGACTCGATGCACCATTCTCCCCGCAGTGATTACCGAGATCACCACCGGATCATTATCATGTGGGACCACATCCCTCAGGTCAGCTTAGGTGAAGCAGAGGCCGGGCTCAACCGACTGATCAGACCCTCGGGTCTCTACTGCCATCACCTCCCTTACATACCTCTTTCGGTGGGAGGAGGTGCACCCTCCCCCTGAAAATCCTCCAGAGATGGTGTTGATTTCGCCATGAATAGGCCCCTCATGCCTCTGTTCCTCCATTGGCGTCTCCTCCTTTGATCCTTCCTAACTTCCCTCTAGATAATCCTTCAGAAAGTCGTCCTTTATGATAAGTGCCTAATTTCCGTAAAATTTCAAATTAAAATATAGGCACTTATGAGTATTAATTGCTAATTTATATATAAATAATTCCTAATTTATGAATTATGTGGGAATTATAGGGAGGTAACGAAATGCAGGTTTTAGGGAATAAATTTTGGCAATTATGTGGAAATTATACGGAGGGAACGAAACGCAGGAGAGCGTTTATTTTGAAGGATAATTGTGGCGGTTCTACACGCCACTTTTCGAAGGAAAATTATGGCGGTTATGAAGCTGTCGTATTATACAGCTAATTGTGGTGGTTTTTAATAACCGCCATATTATAACCGCCACTATATACAAGTTTTTTTGTAGTGTATGGCATAGGTGGTGGATATGGAAGAGGAAGCTATAGAGGAGGCTATATTTCCAAAATTTGCAGTCATTGTGGAAAGACAGGACATACCATTGATACAGGCTATAAAAAGCATGCCTTTCCACCTCATTTCAAATTTAAAAATCAAAACCATGTTCAGAGTCATGCATTTTTTCAGAATACAAATTTTAATAATAATTAGTAGAATCATGAAGGTTCAAAGTCAGAAGTGGAGTCTCAACAAATTAGTTTTACTCCTGACCAGTATCAAACATTGTTAGCTCTTTTACAACAACAGGTCAAATCCAGTGGCAATGTTTCTAGTCAAGTATCTATTATTCCTTCCAACGTGACAACACAAACTAGTAATAACTTTATTTCTTCGTTTAGTTCTTAGATTATTGATAGTGGTGCTACTGATCACATTTGTTCATCCTTAACTTATTTCACTTCATATCAACAAATTCATCCTATTTTTATTAAATTACCAAATGGTAATCAAGTCATTGCCAATTATTTTGGAAGTGTTTTTCTCAATCAAGATCATGTCATAGACAATGTTTTGTATATTCCTTGGTTCACCTTTAATCTTATTTCAGTAACAAAATTGATTGATAAACTATCTTGTGTTCTTACCTTTGATTATAATGGCTGTCACATTCATGACAAAAACTCCTTGAAAATAATTGGTTCTGCTAAGATGTAAGATAGACTTTATATACTCAAGATCCCATCTTACCAGGAACTTCAAATTAAACCCATCAAGTCTACACACACCATCAATACTGTTAATGTCAGTGTTGGTGATCTAGAAACCCTATAGCTTTTTTGATTAGGTCATATTTCAAATAAATGTATTGATGTTATCAAGAATAAAATTCCTTTTGTTAAATATAATAAATCTTTTGTTTGTGATGTTTGTCATTTTGCAAAGCAAAAAAGACTTTCTTTTCCTATTAGTACATCTAAATAAAAAAAATGTTTTGATTTAATTCATGTTGATATTTGGGGACGATCTTCAATACCATCAATTCATGGTCATAAATATTTCTTGACCATAGTTGATGACTATTCGAGAAACACATGGATTTTTCCTTTAAAACAAAAATTTGAAGTTGTCAAGGTTTTGGAAAATTTTGTTGTTTTTTTTCAAACACAATTTGAGACAACAATAAAAATAATAAGAAGTGATAATGAGACTGAATTTTTCATGACTAATTTCTTTGTCGATAAAGAAATAGTACATCAAACATCATGTGTCAATACTCCACAACAAAATGGTATAGTTGAAAGGAAACATGGTCATTTATTAAATGTAGCAAGAGCTCTCATGATGCAATCTCATTTACCCAAAATGTATTGGTCATATTCTGTGATACATGTTGCGTATATTATAAACATGCTTCCCACACCTGTTTTAAACTATTCTTCTCCTCATGAAATGCTTTACAAAACTGAAGTAGATTTTACTGGATTAAAGGTGTTTGGTTCTTTATGTTATGCTAGTACTTTGTCAACCAATAGAAAAAAATTTGATCCAAGGCATCAAAATGTGTTTTTGTTGGTTTTAAAAGGGGGACAAAAGGATATATTTTCTTGAATATTCAATCAAGAGAAATGTTTCTATCTAGGGATGTTGTCTTTTACAAACATGTTTTTCCATATCAAAGGGTTCAAGATTCTAGCAATGAAACTAACAGTCCTGACATTTATGATCAAATTTTGTTTGCTGAAGATCAACCTGTCTTGAGTCAGCCATCACAAGCCATTCTTGAACCTTATGATAATGCACCTTGTGATAATGTTGAAAATGTTAGGAAAGATGGCTTTAAACTAGAGGGGGGGGGTGAATTGTTTAAAGAGGTTTTCGCAAACTTTTACAAGCTAGAATGAATATCTTTCAGAAATCAAATGATTAAGCAATTTAGTTTGCCAAAACAGCAAGCAAAACAGCACTGCCAGGAAAACAATCGGTTGTTTCTTCGAAACAATCGGTTGTTTATACCAGCAAACAACAAACAAACTGAATTTAAAGAGTAAGTGATGGATATCAAGGAAGAGAGGATTTCACTAATGGAGGAAGAGGCCATCCACCAAAACATTTAAAGTTTTTCTTATTAGTCTTTTTAAAAGAGGAGGCCCAAGCCCAAAGCCCAAGCCCAAGAAGCCCAAGTCCAACCCATGAGAAGCAAGGCCAAGCATTAATAAAAGAGCATCATTTGTATTTCTTTTGTATAAGTTGTAGGAGGTGTGGATATTAAATATAGTAGTGTGAATATGTAAAATAAAGTCACATTGTACATGTGACTTAGGAGAGTAGGTGTAAGTGTAGTTTTTAGGAGGTGTCATAGTAGAAAAAGGTCACACCTCCCATGTGACTTGTTTTGGTGGGAATTTCAAAGGAGTTTCTTTTGAATTTTCCCACCTATTTTTCAGCACCCTCACACTATAAATAAAGGTGTGGGCTCTTGTAAAAGAGATTGGAAATTATTAGTAAGAAAACTCTACTCATTTTTTTGAGAGCATTTGTGAGCACTTGTGTGTCTCTTCTTCCTTGCTTCATCTTCAGAGCTCTTGGAACTCAAGTGGCAGCATCACACTCTTATCTTGAAGCAATCCAACCTTCAAGTGGCGAGATCATCTCCAAGTCTCCTCTTCATAAGTCTTCTAATCCATTCTCCATTCCATTTCCTATTTTGTTCTTATCTTGCAATTCTATTCGGTGCTTTTTGTTCCTATTTTCAAATCTGTCCAGCATTTTTTCATTTTCCAGCACCTATGATTTGTTTCTTTTCCTTTTTCTTGTATTTCAATCGGTTCAATTTGACAATAGATGGAACGTCTAATTGAGATTGTGTTTTGGCATTAGTTTTGGTGAGTTCTTATCTTAGAACATTGATCCAATTCTAAGAGAAAGTGCCTCTCATATGACCAACTCACGATGTCTCCTAAGAATGTCAAGAACTTTTCATATTATGTTCTTGAATTCACATCAGTAAGGGATAGAGAGATTGTACACAGAAGTTTATACTGGTTCAATCCAACCCAGAACTACATCCAGTCTTCTCAGAACCCTGAGGAAATCCACTAAGCAATCACACCTTGATCACTTACACAACAACCAAGAGAATGACCTTGAAAACCTCAAGACACACACTCTCCTTGGCCAACACTAAGATTGCTGATCTTGAACACCTCAAGAACACACAGCCATTCTCAGCAACAATACAGAAAAGGTTCAGCAGTTTTACACAGATTACACTTGTTACAGATGAAGATCTGAAATCAATACAAGTAGAAACCTATCCCAGCACTTTGATCAATCTCTTTAGCTCTTAAGCACTTTCAGAACTTTTAAAACTCTCTTAGTAAAAAATTTTTTGTCAAAAGCATTCTCTCTTTTAAAAGAGATTTTCTGAATTATATAAAAGGAAGTTTGTTACCAAATCTTAACAAACCAATAAAAGCTTTCAAAAAGATTGGTCAAAGCATTTAATGACTGGAGCGTATTCAGTTTCAAATCATTTAAAGCTCAGTCAAAGAAAACAGTTTTTCTGTTAAGGTTCCAAAACAAACAATCGGTTGTTTCCTCGAATCAATTGGTTGTTTTGTCACTTAACAGTTTTCTCCATTCAAAAACAGTTTTCAAACTTTCTCAAAACATCTAAGTATAAACAATTGGTTGTTTCGACAGAACAATCGGTTGTTTCAACTTAGTTTGAAAAACACTTTGTTTTATCAAAGATTGAGATGCTTTTTGCTTTGAGATTTAATCTAAGGTTGGATTACACTTTAAACTACCCCAGAACAAAATAATAAAGCAGCACAGCAGCATCAAGCAAGTAGAAGCTTCATCATCCTTCAAAAGATTTGGATTCTTCAAAACCTTGAACACCACTTGGTTCAACAATCTCCCCCTATTTGATGAAGACAAATCCCTGATGCTTGTGTTGTTCTGATTAAATCTGAAGCAGTTCTTGCAATTGAACTTTTAGCAGACATTGAACTTCTGATATTTTGTTAGCATACATATAAACAGTTAAAGCTTAAACAATGAATATTAGAAACAACATTTAACAACTAAAAATAGTTAAAAGCCAATCTTAAAACCTGAACCAATCATAAACAAGCATAAATCTCCCCCTATTTGTCTTCACAAATAGACAAATATAAGAGATAAAACCAGAAATTGTTCATATTACATCAGAATTAAAACAGCAACAGCAGAAGGAAAGAAAATAAAACCACACTTCAACAGCTACCAAAAACAATCGATTGTTTCGATAATACAATCGGTTGTTTTTCTTCATTCTTCCTTATGTCCAAATTGAAGATCAAAGATTTGATTCTGTAACATCCCGCCAAATTACTTTTCATAAATATAAATGAAATAAAGGTAAAACAAAAATATTTAAGTGAACATACGTATTTATATAAAATGAAGTTGCTCCCCACAGGGAGTTTAATACATAACCGGTCAATTTTTCCAAAACTTAAACAAAATACAGCCAAATAAAATGCAACCGGCGGTCTCCCTACATAAACTGGCAATCTCCTAACAGAAGACCCAAAACAGCCGATCTGCTATCAGAACAGAAATCAGGCGATCACCACATAGAGATAGAAACAGGCGATCCCCTTCCGGCGACCACTCACTAAGGAGCTCTACTTCCTAGAAAATCATCTGCTCCCGTGTAAAATACACGATCATCACAGTTTTAAGAGAAAACAGCCAGAGAACAATACAAAGGGTAAGCTAGATATTTTTTTAACTTTAAATTATAAACTGGACAACCAGCGTAGATCAGCCTTTTTAAACATTCACAAGAGTCCATCACTTTCTCATTCATACCACACAACCATCAAGTGTCTATCAACAATTTCTCAACATTACTCACGTCAGACTTCCACTGACTAATCACACATAGACACTTGACACTACTTCCGGAAGACTCGTGCGTTGACTCAGGCTCAGAGATCTGCACCTATCATACCACACCACTGTGAAATCCACACAGGGTCACTGTGAAATCCACACAGCCATGCGCATACATAATCTCAATATCATCACTCTCCCGGTATGACAGGGTTAATTCATATAACAGGCCGAGCTCGTTCTTTTTCACACGACTCACCCATTCATATGAACCTCCTTCGACTCTCCACAACTGAATAACTTCATCTATGTGATTCCATTATATCAGCAGAGTCAAGATATCTCCTTCTAGACAAGCCCCTAGTCAATACACATTACACACGATCCTACACGGTATTTTCTTTCCTGAAAATACTATGCCTTGATCCCACATTCACAACATTCACACGTCATACAACACTTAATGAACGATTCCAGTCACAGCAAAACTCATGCCAAGGTTCAGATTTTCGAATATCACATTTAAATCTCAAACAGTTTCAACCAACACCAAAAACAGGGGAGTTCGAAAAACAACGCCAAAACCGGCGATCTCGTCCAAAAACAGGGGATTTCGAAATCTGTATTTAAAGCCGGCGACCACGTCGCCCAAACACATAAGAACAGAACATCATGAAAAAAGGGGTTTAAAACCGGCGACCACGTCGCCCAAACACATAGAACAGAGCATCACGAAAAAGAATATGAAACCGGCGACCACGTCGCCCTCACTTCAGAAACAGCTAATCTACGGCTTTTATTGAAAATAAAGCTAGCTTCCCTTACCTGGACTTGCGCAAAACACCAAGAGCTCCAAGACCCACCGAGCTTAAAGGATGCCTTAGCTCTGTTTTAGCGTCTGGTTTGTAGGACTTGCAGAGAAACTCCCAGGTGCTCCAAGGGCAGTCGTCGCTGGTTGCACTGGTGCTTGAGGTTGCCTAAATCGCAGCGCGAAGGAGAGAAAAGAGAGGGATGAAGATGCACCCACTCTTTCACTCTCGAGTCTCTGTAACGTTCTTTGCCTTCCCGCAGTGGGCTTTTGAATCCAAGCCTACTTGTCTACGCATGCTGCTGACACCACCCCCTCTGCAAGAAAGCCAGAGTGTACTATTTCACTGAACAGTACGGCCACGGTTGTCTCTTGCGCCTGCCAACCACTGCCCTGAACAGTACGACCACTATTGTCTCTTGTGCATACCAACCACTGCCCTGAACAGTACGACCGCGAGTGTCTCTTACGCATGCCAACGTTCTGATGTCACTATTCTGAACCACCCTTTTTGTCTACGTGGCGCGTGTGCAGGACGTTTCATGCTGGGAGTCTGGGTCCCACTTTATCTGTGTGAAACTCGACATCGCGCGATAACCTTTCACCGATGACCGCTCGCGCGATGACTATCCACTGAGGTCTCATACTGGCAAACGACCGATGTCTCTCTCTGAAAGACGACCGATGTCTCTCTCTGGGAGACGACCAATGTCTATCCCTGGCGACACCCGCATGCCTCTCGCGACCCGGCGATGCCTGCATGCCTCGCGTCCCGACGACGCCCGCATGCCTCTCGCGCCCCAGCGTTGCCCGCATGCCTCTCGCGCCCTGGTGAAGTCCACATGCCTCGAGCCCTGGCGATGCCCGCATGCCTCTCGCGCCCTGGCGACGTCCACATGCCTCGTGCCCTGGCGATGCCCGCATGCCTCTCGCGCCCTGGCGACGTCCACATGCCTCGCGCCCTGGCGATGCCCGCATGCCTCTCGCGCCCTGGCGACGTCCACATGCCTCGCGCCCTGGCGATGCCCGCATGCCTCTCGCGCCCTGGCGACGTCCACATGCCTCGCGCCCTGGCGATGCCCGCATGCCTCTCGCGCCCTGGCGATCATGTGTAGTAGACGACCGGCGATCTCATAGTCTTCTAAACTACACTTTCCTTCCTTTTTATTTTAAATAAAAGCATACTTAGAATTCATTTAAAATATATCCCTTTTTATTCCAATTCAATTTTACAGGTCCTTACAGATTCTGGACAGCTTCAATTTGTTCATCCAGGCTCATGAACCTTGCATCCATGTTGTCAAACCTGGTATCAAACCTCTAGAAATTGCTAACACATAGATCATGAAGGTTTCTTTAGTTTTCAGCAAAGCTATCCAGCCTATTCACCATGAATCTTTCAAAAGGTGACATAGTTTGAATCCTTTCTTCTTGATGTTCAGCAGCAGCACTGGGTCCAGCATCTTGAAAAACTTCAGTTGGATCTTCATGTTCAACATCCATGTTTGCAGGTTCTTCTTGAGCAGCACCACTAGAGGAGGCACTATGATCACCATCCTTGCTTACCCATTTTCCACCTATCTTTGTAAATCCCATCTTGCTGAGTGATCCATTGTTCAACTCTTGAGTTGACTTTACCAGCTCAGAAGTTTCATCTTCAAGATTAACTTCAAAATAGAGTAGAAATTTAGATATCAAAACAGCATAGGGATAGTGATAATCACCCAACCTCATGGCTTTTTGCATGTGCTCTTTGATTATGTGGATCCAATTTAGCTTGACCAGATCTTCTTCAGTCAAAACAGAATGGTTGCTCCCCCATGGAGTCAGAATCCATGTCACAATGAGAGCAAGCAGCCTCTCATCAATTTTCAACCCTCCAACTGAGCATGCACTCACTTGAGCTTGAGTATTCTTCAAACAGCTTCTGTAAAACTGGATTTTGTTGAAATCCTCCGCCACACCAAGATTCCCTTTGCTGATTCGCAGGCCAGAGTACTTGAGTCCAGCAACAGCAGCCCAAACTTCATGGGTTATTTCCATGTCCACACCTTTCACATGAGAGACTAGGTTGTTTCCCTCAAATTTCAAATTGGTGTAGAAGACCCTCACCAAGTCTGGATATATGTTTCCCTTCATCTCCAGGAACCTTCTGAGATATTGATCTTTGAGTAGTTTCCTCACATTGTCCAGCTTTTGACTTTTCAGCCAATCAAAACTCACAACCTTGGGGTTATTGATTTTCTTGAGACTTGTCTCATATCTATACTTTTCTATGAGATCCTTATCTCCAGAAAACCATCCTTCCAACCTTCCTCCAGACCTTACAGCCCTGGTTTTGATTCTTTTGGAAGTGGGAGGAGTGGATTCCATGGCAGCATAGATGAGAAGACAGAGGATAGCACTTTTTCACAGATTTTCTCAAGAGATGGTGCAAGAGATATTGCAAGAGATGTTGCAATTGGTTGTTCATCTGCACCTGATTTTATAGCCATACGAAAATTAATTTGTGTTTAATTTCATTCAATGGGTACCTAATTTTCAGAGAGAGAAAGTTGTTCTGCACAGTAAATGTCAGAATAAAAACTGAAAAACACATGGTCTTCACATGCGAACTTTGACTAGTCATAAAGGCTCTTGAATTTCCAAGATTTTGGAATATTCTCCTTTATGAATGTTGTAACCACTTTCTGAGCACGTTCAGCTTTCAATACAGATAGTTTGACCAAGATTTTCCCTTTCGAATTTGATCTGCAATGGATAGAAGATGGATTCAAAATTAGATCAGTTTCTTCACAGTGCTGTCAGACTCAAAACAATCGGTTGTTTCGAAGAACCAATCGGTTGTTTTTCTGCAGCAGTATAAAAACTTGATTTTTGAAGATTTTAGCCATTAACAGAAACAGATTAAAGCAGAATTCATTTGATTAAAAGAGAATTAATCATAGGAAAGAACTTTGAAACAATTATTGAGAACAATAAAAGGAAAGTCTTATCCTTGTGTTGTTTCTTCAATGATCCAAATGCTTGTGGATCAAGAAACTTTCTCTTCACTGTTTTGTTCTTTTGCACAACATTGATTCACCTTCAATGACTTCCTTTCTTTTCAACAGATTGATCAGAATGCCTCTTTTCCCTTTATTTTCCTGCATAAACAAATTCAAGTAACAAGATTTGGTCCCCTTACAAATTTGGGTCCATTTGGCTTCACTTTGCTGTTAGTAACATCACATTCCTTAGGAATCCATTTCATAAGACCTTTAGGAACACAATATTTTCTAATTTTACAGAATCTAACAGAGTGGCCTTTCTTCATGCAGTAAAAGCATGTAACAATCGGTTGTTTCGATGATCCAATCGATTGTTTTTCTATTTTTCTTAAAAAAGCTTTTGAAAACTTATCTTGCTTGTTCTGTGGATTGAAGCCTAAACCAGCCTTTCCAAAAACACAGTTTTGAGATGGCAAGACATTCTCAAAGTTTGATTTCCCTTTTGAAAGCTTGTCCACAGTTTCAACAAGATAATGAACCTTTTTTCTCAAGATTTTCACAATTTGTGCAAATGAGAGTGTCACACTTGCAAGAGGCATTTTTGAAATGATTTTCCAGATTTTCAAAATCAATTTTTGCCTTTCTCAGATCCTCTTCAAGTGATTTAACTTTCTTCTCAAGCACATTGTTAAGATCTTTCAATCGATTTTTTGAAAGAACCAATCTATTAGCTTCTTCATGAGTTTCTTGAAAAGCTTCAAGCAATTCACAATAATTTTGTTCATTTAAGGAAGCACAAGAACTTACCTCACTTGAACTGCAAGCATCATCATCATCCTCAGCTACTAAACATATGTTGGCTTTTTCATCTTCACTTGATGAAGAGCTTGATGATGACACCTCATTTTCATCCCAAGCTATGTAGGCTCTTTTTGTCTTGCCTTTCTTCTCCTTGTAGCTTGTCTTTTTCTCCTTGCTCTTGTTGGGACAATCTGCCTTTATGTGACCTTGCTCACTACAACCAAAACAAGTATAGTTATTTGAATTTAAATGATTGGATTTCTTGTTTCCATACCTATCCTTGTTGTTGTCTTTGTTGCGGTTTCTCTTTAGGAATTTGCTGAATTTTCTTGACAGCAAACTCAAATTTTCCTCATCACTTGAATCTTGCTTTCCCTTGTGTTTGGATGCTTTCAAGGCTATGCTCCTTGTGTGCTTATCTTGATTCTCTTGAACATTGAGTCTATTCATCTCTAGCTCATGTTCCCTAAGCTCTCCAAACAAAGAAGAAACACTTAAGGATGTTAGATCTTTAGATTCAGAAATTGCAGTTACCTTTGGTTGCCATGCTCTATCAAGACATTTCAAGATCTTGATGTTTAGCTCTTCTTTGTCAAAAGTCTTGTCTAGGCTCATAAGGTGATTGATGATATGAGTAAACCTTTTCTGCACTTCAGCAATTGTTTCACCTTTAAGCATTCTGAACATTTCATACTCTTGGATTAGAGCATGCTTTCTAGCTCTTTTAACTTCATTTGTTCCTTCATGAGTGACCTCCAAAGTATCCCACATTTCCTTTGATGATTTGCATTGTGATACCCTGAAAAACTCATCAGAATTTAAAGCAGAGGTTATAATATTTTTGGCAATGCAATCAAATTTGGCCTTTTTGCTTTCTGCATCAGTCCACTGAGACCATGGCTTCTCAATGACAGAACCATCTTTTTCAAACTTTGGTATAAAAGGACCATTTTCAATTGCATCCCAAATTCCTTTGTCAAAAGATTCCATGAATATTTTCAATCTAACTTTCCAAAACTGGTAATTCAAACCACAGAACAAGGGTGGTCTGTTTATTGAAGCACCTTCCCCAAAAGGTAGTCTATCAGCCATTTTAAAAAGATTTTAGTATCAACTTGAATGACTTTCAAGAACCAAGCTCTTGATGCCAATTGCTAGGAAAGATGGCTTTAAACTAGAGAGGGGCTGAATTGTTTAAAGAGGTTTTTGCAAACTTTTACAAGTTAGAATGAATATATTTCAGAAATCAAATGATTAAGCAATTCAGTTTGCCAAAACAGCAAGCAAAACAGCACTGCCAGGAAAACAATCGGTTGTTTCTTCGAAACAATCGGTTGTTTATACCAGCAAACAACAAACAAACTGAATTTAAAGAGTAAGGGATAGAGAGATTGTACACAGAAGTTTATACTGGTTCACTCCAACCCAGAGCTACATCCAGTCTTCTCAAAACCCTGAGGAAATCCACTAAGCAATCACACCTTGATCACTTACACAACAACCAAGAGAATGACCTTGAAAACCTCAAGACACACACTCTCCTTGGCCAACACTAAGATTGCTGATCTTGAATACCTCAAGAACACACAGCCAATCTCAGCAACAATACAAAAAAGGTTCAGCAGTTTTACACAGATTACACTTGTTACAGATGAAGATCTGAAATCAATACAAGTAGAAACCTATCCCAGCACTTTGATCAATCTCTTTAGCTCTTAAGCACTTTCAGAACTTTTAAAACTCTCTTAGTAAAAAACTTTTTGTCAAAAGCATTCTCTCTTTTAAAAGAGATTTTCTGAATTATATAAAAGGAAGTTTGTTACCAAATCTTAACAAACCAATAAAAGCTTTCAAAAAGATTGGTCAAAGCATTTAATGACTGGAGCGTATTCAATTTCAAATCATTTAAAGCTTAGTCAAAGAAAAAAAAAATCTGTTAAGGTTCCAAAACAAACAATCGGTTGTTTCCTCGAATCAATCGGTTGTTTTGTCACTTAACAGTTTTCTCCATTCAAAAACAGTTTTCAAACTTTCTCAAAACATCTAAGTATAAACAATCGATTGTTTCGACAGAACAATCGGTTGTTTCAACTTAGTTTGAAAAACACTTTGTTTTATCAAAGATTGAGATGCTTTTTGCTTTGAGATTTAATCTAAGGTTGGATTACACTTTAAACTACCCCAGAACAAAACAATAAAGCAGCACAACAGCATCAAGCAAGCAAAAGCTTCATCATCCTTCAAAGGATTTGGATTCTTCAAAACCTTGAACACCACTTGGTTCAACAGAAAATAATAGTGATGATAATTGTGAGTCACACATTGAGGTTTCAGAAGAAGTTTGTACCCATATAGACCAAAACCTCAATGAAGACCATGAAATAGAACAAAATTTTGAATCAAATCCATCTGTCCGAATGAGTACAAGAATAAAAAGACCACTTGAGTATTTAAAGGATTATCATTGTAATCTTAATGTTTCCAATAGGTTGCAAATGGGTATTCAAAATAAAATATAAGGCTGATGGGACAGTTGAACGGTATAAAGCAAGGTTAGTGGCAAAGGGATACACACAAACAGTAGGCATTGACTACCTTGATACTTTCTCTCCAGTAGCAAAGATGACCACTATAAGCTTGTTTCTTTCTCTAGCTTCTATATATAATTGGGAATTGAAACAATTAGACATAAACAATGCCTTTTTACATGGAGACTTGAAAGAAGATGTATACATGGTTGCTCCTCCTAGATTGACCTCTGATCCGGTCGGTCATCGGTGGTTGATGACGTCAGCAGCAGTTGACCACGTGGACCATGCACAGGGTGGCACGTGGTAAAAAGAGCAAGTGAGTCAAGGAGGAGATCACCTAGAACGGTGATCGGTAGTCAGATACCAAGTGGCCACCACCCCCAGAGCGGTGCCTAGATAAGCGCCTGGAAGCACCGCACGGACGTCGGTGGATAGTCATGAGCCACCGCATGGACGTCGGTGGATAGGCATGAGGCACCGCCCGGTCATTGGGGGGAAGTTATGAGGCACCGCCCGGTCATCGGGGAAAAGTTATAAGGCATCGGTCGGGCGTTAGTGCATGAAGAGCGCGATCGGTCGTAAGTGCATGCAGAGGGCGATCGGTCGTAAGTGCATGCAGAGGGCGATCGGTCATCGGGGTTCTTGCCAACGCGTGTTAAGCTGGGACCAAGGTTCCCAGCGAGAACGTTACACATGCACCTCGCATGATGCCCACTCAGAGGACGTGCGGCGAGGCCATGCAGGCAGGATGCGCCTGGCGAGTGAGTTTAGACCAGCCACACCTGGCGCTCTCCTGGGAGCATGCGGCCCGCACAGAGAGAAGCGCAGAAGCCCTCCAGGTGTGACGCATGTACGGTAGATGCCAGCTGCATGCCTCCACGTGTCACCATCTGGGAGAGAGGCGCGGCCCAGGTATAAAGCACTCCACGTCATGTAAGGTAAGGGGAGAGTTCTTTTGAGATTACAATTTTACACAGTTTTCTCTGAGTCACTGTGGGAGCGTTTCTACACGTTGCACAGTGATAACAGAGGGTGGATTTGAGCACACACGAGTCTCACAGAGAGATTCAGTGAGAGTTTTTGGTGTTCCTGTTGCCTGACTTGAGCATTGGAGTGCACACGGCCGCTAGAGGCACCGTCTGCGTTGTTTTGCAGGCATCGTTTGGAGGTCCAGTGACGATTCTTGGAGCGTTCTTGCAGAACACGCAGGTGTAGAAGGCTAGATGAAGGAGTGACGAGGCACGTACTCCACGTTCAAGTCTGCGGCAGGATCAACCTCTACTCCACCCGGAAAAGTTTGTAAACTAAAAAGGGCTTTATATGGCCTTAAGCAAGCTAACAGAGAGTGGTTTTCCAAACTATCATCCTTTTTGCTTTCTATGGGATATACTCAATCTATGAATGATCATTCCCTGTTCATTAATTTTTCTGAAGGATCTTTTACAGCATTATTGGTGTATGTGGATGATATAATATGTTAGAAATTATGGCTTTAAACTAGAGGGGGGGTGAATTGTTTAAAGAGGTTTTCGCAAACTTTTTGAAGCTAGAATGAGTTTATCTCAAAAACCAATTGATCAAGCAATTCAGTTAGTCAAAACAGTAAGCAAAACTGCACTGTCAGAAAAACAATCGGTTGTTTCTTCGAAACAATCGGTTGTTTTTATCAGCAAACAACAAACAAACTGAATTTAAAGAGTAAGGGATAGAGAGATTGTACACAGTTGTTTATACTGGTTCACTCCAACCTAGAGCTATATCCAGTCTTCTCATAACCCCTGAGGAAATCCACTAAGCAATCACACCTAGATCACTTACAAGACAACCAAGAGAATGACCTTGAAAACCTCAAGACACACACTCTCCTTGGTCAACACTAAGATTGTTGATCTTGAACACCTCAAGAACACACAACCAATCTCAGCAACAATACAGAAAAGAAATGTTTCAGCAGTTACACAGATTACACTTGTTACAGATGAAGATCTGAAATCAATACAAGTAGAATCCTATTCCAGCACTTTGATCAATCTCTCTAGCACTTAAGCAATCTCAGCAATTTTTCAAAACTCTCTTAGTCAGTACTTTGTCAAAAGCATTCTTAACCTTTAAAAGAGATTTTCTGAATTATATAAAAGGAAGTTTGTTTATCAAATCTTAACAAACCCATAAAAGCTTTCAGAAAGATTGGTCAAAGCATTTAATGACTGGAGCGTATTCAGTTTCAAATCATTTAAAGCTCAGTCAAAGAAAACAGTTTTTCTGTTATGGTTTCAAAACAAACAATTGATTGTTTCATCGAATCAATCGGTTGTTTTGTCACTTAACAGTTTTCTCCATTCAAAAACAGTTTTCAAACTTTCTCAAAACATCTAAGTATAAACAATCGGTTGTTTCGATAGAACAATCGGTTGTTTCAACTTAGTTTGAAAAACACTTTTGTTTTATCAAAAACTGAGATGCTAATTGCTTTGAGATTTAATCTAAGGTTGGATTACACTTTAAACTACCCCAGAACAAAACAACAAAGCAGCACAGTAGCAGCAAGCAAGCAAAAGCTTCATCATCCTTCAAAGGATTTGGATTCTTCAAAACCCTTAACACCACTTGGTTCAACAATCTCCCCCTATTTGATGAAGACAAATCCCTGGTGCTTGTGTTGTACTGATTAAATCTGAAGCAGTTCCTGCAGAGAAAAACATTTGTACTATCCAAAGCTTCTTACAGCAGCAAGTTAGATTATACCTCTTTTAACATAAAATTCGATCGGTTGTTTACACGAAACAATCGATTGTTTATATCAGCAGCAGCAGAAAACACTTTTATACTCAGAGATTTAAACATTTTTATGCATATAAGATACAGATATACAAGTACCAATAAATCTCCCCCTATTTATCTTCACAAATAGATTTTAACATGTACCAAACACAGATTTTAAGAGAGATTATTTAGATCAAGAATACCTAACTCATTTCTTAAAAAGAAAAACCTCTCTTTTGGCAAAGGCTTTGTGAAGATGTCAGCTAACTGCAGTTTGGTCTCCACAAACTTCACTTCACAGTTCCCATTTTGCACATGATCTCTGATGAAATGATGTCTTATTTCAATATGTTTGGTCCTTGAGTGCTGGATTTGATTTTTGGTAAGATTGATTGCACTTGTGTTATCACACATCAAAGGAACTTTGCTGATTTGTACACCAAAATCTGCAAGTTGTTGTTTGAGCCATAGGATCTGTGCACAGCAGCTACCAGCAGCTATATATTCGGCCTTAGCAGTAGAGAGAGCAACACATGCTTGTTTCTTGCTATGCCATGAGATTAGGCTAGAGCCAAGAAGGTGACAAGTGCCACTTGTGCTTTTTCTATCTAGCTTGCAACCTGCGAAATCAAAATCTGAATAACCAATTAAATGTATTGGAGAATGAGAGGGATACCATAATCCTACAAATGATGTTCCTTTGAGATATTTCAGAATTCTCTTTGCAGCTTTGAAGTGTGACTCTTTAGGATTTGCTTGAAATCTTGCACATAGACACACCGCAAACATGATGTCCGGTCTACTTGCTGTTAGATAAAGCAATGATCCAATCAATCCTCTGAATTTTGTTTGATCTATACTCTTTCCAGCAGTATCTGCATCCATGTAGCAGCTTGATGGCATTGGAGTGCTTGCCTCTTTGCAATTCTCCATTTCAAACTTTTTGAGAATCTCCTTGCAATACTTTGATTGACTTAAGAAGATCCCATCCTTTGTTTGTTTAACCTGCAATCCAAGAAAGAAAGATAGTTCTCCCATCATAGACATTTCAAACTCACCTTTCATAGAAGCCACAAATTCTTCACACAACCTATCTTGTGTAGCACCAAAGATGATGTCATCAACATATATTTGCACTAAAATTGTTTCTGCATGTGACTTCTTGATGAAGAGAGTCTTGTCTATCATTCCTCTTTCATAGCCAAGAGATAGCAGAAAGTTGCTAAGCCTCTCATACCACTGCCTTGGAGCTTGTTTCAGTCCATACAAAGCTTTCTTCAACTTGAAGACATGGTTGGGATACTTGTGGTCTTCAAAACCCGGTGGTTGATCTACATAGATTTCCTCATTGATGTAGCCATTCAAGAAGGCACTTTTTACATCCATTTGGAAGAGTTTAAAACCACTCATACATGCAAAAGCCAGCAGCAGCCTCACAGCCTCCAATCTAGCCACAGGAGCAAAGGTTTCACCATAGTCTAAGTCCTCTTCTTGATTATAGCCTTTGGCAACTAGCCTTGCTTTGTTTCTTGTGATCACTCCTTCCTCATCTAGCTTGTTCCTGAAAACCCATTTTGCACCAATAATATTCATTTCATTAGTTCTAGGAACAAGAAACCATACCTCATTTCTTTCGAATTGATTTAGCTCTTCTTGCATAGCTTCAACCCACTTCTCATCCTTGAGAGCTTCTTCAATTGACTTTGGTTCAATTTGAGAGACAAAAGCTGTGTGTCTGCAGAAGTTTGAGATGGAGCTACGTGTAGAGACACCTTCCTTTATTTGCCCTATGATGTTATCCACTGACAGATCTCTGGGAATTCTCCATTCTTTGGGCAACTCACTCTGTTGCAGAATTTCAATCGGTTGTTTCTGCGAATCAACCGGTTGTTTTTCTACACAGATATCCAGCTTCTCCAAACTGATGCTCTATTCGTCTTCCTCAGCACTGATCTTTGGGTTCTCACTGATTCTGCGATCTACCTCATCAAAGACTACATGAACTGATTCTTCTACAGTCATCAACCTTTTGTTGTAGACTCTATAAGCATGGTTTGTGAGGGAATAACCAATGAAAATGCCAAGGTCAGCTTTCTCATCAAATTTTCCCAAGCTTTCCTTTCCATTGTTGAGAACAAAACAGTTACAGCCAAAGACTTTGAGGTGACTGATGTTAGGCTTTCTACCATTGAAAAGTTCATATGGAGTTTTCTTCAAAATGGGCCTTATAAGCACCCTATTCATCACATAACAAGAGGTACTCACTGCTTCTGCCCAAAAATACTTAGGAAGTGAAGATTCACTAAGCATTGTCCTTGCAAGCTCTTCAAGAGACCTGTTCTTCCTCTCTACAACTCCATTTTGTTGTGGTGTTCTTGGAGCAGAGAAATTGTGTAGGATTCCCAACTTCTCACAGAACTTGACAAACTTCTCATTTTGGAATTCTCCTCCATGGTCACTCCTTATTGAGCCTATGTTGCTGCCCTTTGTGTTTTGAAGTCTTCTTGCTAGCTTTTTGAATGCAGCAAGGGCATCACTCTTTGACTCCAAGAACAAGGTCCAAGTGTACCTAGAGAAATCATCAACAATAACAAGAGCATAATAATTTCCACCAAGACTCATAGTTCTAGAGGGTCCAAAGAGATCCATGTGAAGGAGTTCAAGAGGTCTCAATGAAGAGACAACATTTTTGGTTTTAAAAGAACTTTTCACTTGTTTCCCTTTTTGGCAAGCTTCACAAATGTGATCCCTCTCAAACTTGAGTTTTGGCAGCCCAATCACAAGATCTTTTGATATAAGCTTGTTCAAATGATTCATGTGAATATGAGCAATTCTTCTATGCCAAAGCCAAGATTCATCTTGCTTGGATAGAAGACATCCAATTGAACATGGTGAAGAGATATCTAGAAGATACACATTATTAACTCTCTTACCTACCAACATTACCTCTTTAATGTTGGGTAGACAGATTTCATATGTGTTTGCCTTGAACATCACTTGATACCCCCTATCACACAGTTGGCTAATACTCAGCAGATTATGCTTTAGGCCTTCAACAAAGAGCACATCATGAATCACCAAGATGCTCTCATCTCCTATGGATCCTCTTCCAAGTATTCTTCCTTTGTTGTTATCTCCATAGGTGACATGACCCTCTTGCTTGAAGGATATTCTCAGGAACTTTGATTTGTCCCCTATCATATGCTTAGAGCATCCACTGTCCAAGTACCAAAGCTGCTTTCTTTCCTCCAAGTTTTCCTACAAAGAAAATTCTCAAGTACATAGGTTTGGTCCCCTTATGAATGAGGGTCTATCTAGTGTATACTCATCAACACAAGCTTTATTTTTCTTGGGAATCCACTTCATAAGCCCTTTAGGAACAGCATGTTTTCTGATTTTACAGAATCGCACAGAATGACCTCTTTTCATGCAATAGAAGCATGTAACAATCGATTGTTTCGATGGTCCAATCGATTGTTTTTCTGGCTTTTTTGAAAAAGTTTTTGAAAATCTATCTTGCTGGTTTTGTGGATTAAAGCCCAATCCTGATTTTCCAAAAACACACTTTTGAGATGCTAGCACACTTTCAAAGTTGGATTGGCCTTTAGAAAGCTTATCCACTGTTTTAACAAGATAGTGGACCTTCTTTTCAAGATTTTCACAATTTTCACAAACTAGAGTGTCACACTTGCAAGAGGAGTTTTTGTAAATGATTTCCAGATTTTCAAAATCCATTTTTGAATTTTCTAAATCCTCCTCCAGTGCTTTTACCCTGTTTTCAAGCCAGCTATTCTTTTCTTTCAATCGATTGTTTAAGAGAGCCAATCGGTTTGCTTCTTCATGTGTTTCTTGAAAGGCTTGAAGCAATTGACCATAATTTTCAGAGTTTGAAGAGTTTGATGAACTTACACTACATGAGTCCTCCTCCCTTCTGGCCATTAAGCAAAGATTGATGTTTTTCTTATTTTGTCTTTTCTTCCTTCTTGCTTGACTCTTTGTCATTGCTTCCTTTGGTTCATGAGTAGCCTTCAGAGTCTCCCACATTTCCTTAGCAGTTTTGCACTTTGATATCCTAAAAAATTCATTAGTATCTAGTGCAGAAGCTATAATGTTTTGAGTAGACCTATCAAGCTGAGCCATCTTACATTCATCATCTGTCCATTTGGACAAAGGTTTTATAGTAAAGGAATTATTATTTTTTAACTTTGGAATGTAAGGACCATTCTCAATTGAGTCCCAAATTCTTTGATCAATTGATTCAATAAAGATTTTCATTCTTGCTTCCCAAAACTTATAATTCAATCCACAGAATAAAGGTGGTTTGTAGATTGAAGCACCCTCCTCAAAAGATAGTTTTCCAGCCATAAAAAAAGATTTTAGATCAACTTGAATAACTTTCAAGAACCAAGCTCTTGATGCCAATTGTTAGTAATTATGGCTTTAAACTAGAGGGGGGGTGAATTGTTTAAAGAGGTTTTCGCAAACTTTTTGAAGCTAGAATGAGTTTATCTCAGAAACCAATTGATCAAGCAATTCAGTTAGTCAAAACAGTAAGCAAAACTGCACTGTCAGAAAAACAATCGGTTGTTTTTATCAGCAAACAACAAACAAACTGAATTTAAAGAGTAAGGGATAGAGAGATTGTACACAGTTGTTTATACTGGTTCACTCCAACCCAGAGCTACATCCAGTCTTCTCAGAACCCCTGAGGAAATCCACTAAGCAATCACACCTAGATCACTTACAAGACAACCAAGAGAATGACCTTGAAAACCTTAAGACACACACTCTCCTTGGTCAACACTAAGATTGCTGATCTTGAACACCTCAAGAACGCACAGCCAATCTCAGCAACAATACAGAAAAGAAATGTTTCAGCAGTTACACATATTACACTTGTTACAGATGAAGATCTGAAATCAATACAAGTAGAATCCTATTCCAGCACTTTGATCAATCTCTCTAGCACTTAAGCAATCTCAGCAATTTTTCAAAACTCTCTTAGTCAGTACTTTGTCAAAAGCATTCTTAACCTTTAAAAGAGATTTTCTGAATTATATAAAAGGAAGTTTGTTTATCAAATCTTAACAAACCCATAAAAACTTTCAGAAAGATTGGTCAAAGCATTTAATGACTGGAGCGTATTCAGTTTCAAATCATTTAAAGCTCAGTCAAAGAAAACAGTTTTTCTGTTATGGTTTCAAAACAAACAATCGATTGTTTCCTCGAATCAATCGGTTGTTTTGTTACTTAACAGTTTTCTCCATTCAAAAACAGTTTTCAAACTTTCTCAAAACATCTAAGTATAAACAATCGGTTGTTTCGATAGAACAATCGGTTGTTTCAACTTAGTTTGAAAAACACTTTTGTTTTATCAAAAACTGAGATGCTAATTGCTTTGAGATTTAATCTAAGGTTGGATTACACTTTAAACTACCTCAGAACAAAACAACAAAGCAGCACAGCAGCAGCAAGCAAGCAAAAGCTTCATCATCCTTCAAAGGATTTGGATTCTTCAAAACCTTGAACACCACTTGGTTCAACATAATATTGGCAGGAAATGATAAAGAAGAGATTGCTCGAATTAAACAAGCCTTGAATCAAACATTCAAGATTAATAATCTTGGGAATTTAAGATATTTTCTTGGTCTAGAACTAGCAAGTAAAGAAGGAATAATAGTGAATCAAAGGAAATATGCATTGGAATTGTTAACATATGCAAGTCTTTTAGCCTGCAAACCTGCACCCACTCCTATTGATAATCATGAAAAATTTTCTTCTACTGGAGGTATTCCTTTCACAGATATTCAAGCCTACAGAAGATTGATTGGAAGGCTTATGTATCTCACTAATACCTGACCTGACATAACATTTTCTATGCAACAACTTTCTCAATTTCTTGCTAAGCCTACAATTGCTCACTATACTGCAGCTATTAGAATTCTCAGGTATATTAAAGGAGCTCTAAGTTTTGGTTTATTTTTCTCTTCCAACACTTCTGCTCATCTAAAAGCCTTTTGTGATAGTGATTGGGGACCTATAGTGATTCAAGGCAATCAGTGACTGGTTTTAATGTGTATCTTGGGAATTCTCTCATATCCTGGAAATCAAAGAAGCAAGGCACGATATCAAAGAGTTCTTATGAAGCTTAATACATGGCAATGACCACTGTTACATGTGAAATTCAATGGCTAACTTATCTTCTTTAAGATTTCAAAGTTCCTTTTGAGCAACCATCTCTTTTATACTGTGACAATGACTCAGCAAGATACATTGCAGCAAATCCAGTGTTTCACGAGCGTATGAAACATATAGAAATAGATCGTCACGTTGTTAGGAAAAATTAAAGAAGGGTCTCGTCCATTTACTTGCCATTTCCACCACAAAGCAATTGGCTGACATTTATACCAAAGCTTTAAGTCCTCAACTTTCAAGAGTATTGGTTCCAAGCTGGGTCTCATCAATATTTGCTCCCCAGCTTGAGGGGGGATAATTGTATTTTTTAATTGTCAATAGAAAAATATTGATGAATAATTGTGTTTTTAATTAGTATTGGAATGTTAATATTAATTGTGTTTTTTCTAATTCTTAGTTGTTTCTCTTTATAGAGGTGAATAACCTTTATTTTGTCTTTGTCTTTGTCTGTTATGATTCTAGTATTTATTGATTGATTATTTCTTTCTTTGGCTAGACCTAGAATGAGTGTACAACTTGTATATATTCAGACTATTTGTTCTGATTTCTATAAACAATTGAAGAGATATTCATTCTCATATCCTTTGTCTTCTTTTTACTCTTTTGTTCATTTTTGTTCTCTTTTGTTCATATCTATTCTATTTTATAATATAAAAAATACAAAATACTTTATTAGTTAATTATTTTATCAAATCGGTTAAAAGCATCAATTCATATCCTTATTTTTTTTTTCTCTTTTGTTCATATCTATTCTATTTTATAATATAAAAAATACAAAATATTTTATTAGTTAATTATTTTATCAAATCAGTTAAAAGCACCAGTTCATATACTTATTTCTTTTAATCAAACTATATAAAAAAGAAATAAAAATAAAATAATATATAAATATATATTCACAATATAAATACTATGATATGTTTATTAATTTTGATAATAATTACATCAAGATTATATTTATCATTTTATTAATTAATTGTGTGAAATCTTTTACACTTATAATTAATGAATAACAAATTTTCTATGTGTAAAGTAATTACGTAAACTTGGTCAACAGATAATAATTTCGTTTTGTACTTAAAAAGAGAACCGCAAAACAAAATTCGCAAATATAAGTAAAATTCTAGCGAATAAAAGGAATAAAATAAAAACACCAAAACAAAATGAATAATAGGACCATGTTTCTTTACATATCAATTATTGTTTTCATCACTTTGCTAAGTTTTCAGTATTCCACTTACAGTGTATGATATATAATTAAATAGTTTACTTATTTTAAATGTAGAATTTTTGTAGTGTTACAATCTGCATACTCTACAATAATTCATTCCAATACTTAAAATTCTTAAAGTGAATTCTTAATTTTTATTTATTTATTTAATTCTATTTTTTAACCTAAAAACACTTTTTTATTGATAAAAGTGCCTAACAATGTTACTTTTTTTGTTGTTGAAACAAACAATGTTACTTTTATACAAAAGGTACTTGGAGAAGAAACCTCACATCAAATGCTTGGATGACATTTTTGTTAAACAGTGCATTTTGTTTGAAATGTCAAATGCTCTAACAACTTTCATGATAAATTGGACTTTACCTTCTAAATAAGGAGAAATCATGCATATGATATTATCGAGTTTAATGATAATAACCTTAATTATTTTTGTTAAGTTAAATTCAATAATATATTTTGATCATTATAAATACAAATTTGTTGAGGAAGTATTAAGAATAAAATGAAAATTGTGTTAAACTCTCTGTGAAGAAAATTCCTCGAAATTTGAAGAATTAGTCTACTCTTCATAGCACGTAATTTGGTCATAATGTTCTTAATATCTTGACCTCTTGAACCTAAATAATAAAATAATTAAACATTAATAACATATTATGATAACTTCGACGTATCTGAGATTAATTCATTTAAAAATTTATTAAAATTTCAAAAATAATATAAAATTCTAAGATTAATTATTTTTTTATTAGAAAAATTGTAAGGACATAGAAAAATTGTAAGGACCTAGAAAAATTTAATTGGAATAAAAGTGTTATATTTAAATAATTTCTGAAGATGTTATTATTTAAAATAAAAAGAGCTTGTAATAGAAGTTTCATGGTGGTCAGACCACGGACGTCGCCCAAGGTCTGAGGTCAGCTGGTAGAGGTCGGTCGGGGGACCATAGGGGGGTTCCAAAAATCACACGTATTAAGGTGTGATTTGCACGTTAGATACGCTATGTATGTGTACTGACCAGTCCTCGGACGTCAGCTGGGTCCCACAGCATGGGCCAAAGCCACGTGGAGTGGACCCCACAGGGGGTATTGAACAGAAAGGGGTGATGAGTCATCAGCCTACAGAGAAGGGCGATGAGTCATCAGCCTGCAGAAAGGGGTGATTAGTCCTCAGCCTACAGAGAAGGGTGGGTGATTAGTCCTCGGCAACAGAGTGTGGCGAGGTGACATCGGTCCTGGGTGATTTGAACAACGTAACCAGAACAGTTAAGATTGGTTCCCAGTGTGGGCCAATGACCAGTTAAATACCCAGAGGTAGGGAGAGGCCTGGATCACGAAGTGCCTATGCGGGTAGCAGGGAGAGCACAGTTGGCTGTAGAGTCCTGAGGGGACGAGTACACACCAGAACTAGGGTTTTCCCAGTAAAGCTACATGTATGGCACGTGAATAGTGAAGGCACTCCCAAAACAGGTGGCCCCAGAGAGTAGGTGCACAAGGAGGCACCCAGGTGGTCACCCTGTTAAATTTTGCACTCCAGAGAAGGAAACCTTATGTGCTAGATTACCCTAAGATTGGGTGATAACGGCACAAGGGTATTCCAGTAAACCCTAAATATGGCTAGCAGCGCAGTAAACCCTAATTAGGGCTAGCGGCGCAGTAAACCCTATACTATATAAGGGACAGTGAAATACTTCACAAAGGTATGTAGTTTCTAGACCTAAACACAGAGAAACTCAATACACTTGGTGTTTCTTGCCTTACACTGACTTCAGCGTCGGAGTGCAAACGGCCTCTAGGGCGCCCCTTTCTCTTTTGCAGGTGCAGATTGTTTCGCAAAGAACCAAGCACATATCAACGTGAGGAAGGTGGTGCGTGAGTGTCGTGGAGTCAACTGACAGGCGAGTCAACCGGCAAGAACAGTATGCGAAACTCTATGCTGGGGCATAAGAGATTGTCCTTAGTGTTGCATGCATTGGCGCGCGAGGAGTTGGTACCGACCTGTCCTCGGGAAGGAGAAGCTACCGACGTCACCGAGTCATGTGGGAGTGATACCACAGACTTAGAGGAATGGGAGGACGAGCCCTCAGCTGGGTGTGACGATGTGACATCGGTGACCAGAGTGTGACGATGTGACATCGGTGACCAGAGTGAGGCGATGTGTCCTCGTCACACACAAGGGCGATAAGAGATCGCCAACAGGATGAGAGGAACATCGGTCATCAACCAGGATGGAATACACATCGGTCGTCTTCCTGAATGAGACATCGGTTGTCTGCCAGATGGAGAGACATCGGACATCAGTCGTCTTCCAGGGTGAGGAATCAGTCGTTCGTCAGGAAGGGGCATCAGTCATCGCCGGTATGAGAGGCATCAGTCATCGCCAATATGAGAGGCATCAGTCATCGCCGGTATGAGAGGCATCAGTCATCGTCGGTATGAGAGGCATCAGTCATCGCCGGTATGAGAGGCATGGTCATCGCGCGAGCAGTCATCGGTGGATGGTTATCGCGTGATGTCGTGTTTCACACAGATAAGGTGGGACCCAGGCTCCCAGCATGACAACGTCCTGCATGCGCGACACGTAGACAGAAAGGGTGTTTCAGAATAGTTAGCATCAGAGAGTTGGTATGGTAAGTGACCCAAAGTTGGTATGCGCAAAGACCCACGTGGTCTTACTGTTCAAGGAAGTGTGCACGCAAGCTTCCTGCAGAGTGGGCGGTGGCAGCGGGATTTCTGGGCAAGTTGGTTTAGATTCAAAACTCACTCCTGAGAGGCAGTGGCGTTGCTATGGTTCGAGAGTGATTGAGTGAGTTAGCTTTGGTTCCCTGTTTCCTTCCTCTCCTTCTCCCTGCGTTCAGACGTCCTAGCGTACCAGTTGAAGATCGGCGACTGCCCCTGGATTCCTGACGTTGTGCCCTGCAAGTTTTCTGATCAAAGCCTTAAAACAGAGCTCGGGTATCCTTAAGTCTCGGTGGGTTTGGAGCTCTTAGTGAGATTTTACGCAAGTCCAGGTAAGGGAAGCTAGCATTCGTTCAATAAAAACCTTAGGCTAGAAGATTCTGAAGTTGGGGCGACGTGGTCGCCGGTTTCAAACTTTCTTGCACGATGCTCTGTTTTTCTGTGTGGGGCGACGTGATCGCCGGTTTTAATGCAAATTTCGAAATCCCCTGTTTTAGTGTCATTTTGAAATTGTTTGAGATTGAAAGGTGAAATGCATATGATATTCGAAAATCTGAACTTTGGTATGATTGATTCTGTGATTGGGATTGTTTAAGAAAAGATTCAAAATATTATATGGTGGAATTGTGCTTTTACGTGTGGTATGATGTACTGGATGAATGTGAAATTGTGATCAAGACATAGTATTTTCAGGAAAGGAAATACCGTGTTGAGATTGGTATTAGAGTGTATTGATCAGTGAGTATCCTGTGAATGAGATGATCCTGACTCTGCTGATATAATGGAATCACATAGATGAAGTTATTCAGTTGTTGAGAGTCGAAGGAGGTTCATATGTATGGGTAAGTTGTTTGAAAGATAACTAACTTGACCTGTTATATGAATTAACCCTGTCATACCGGGAGAGTGATGATATTGAGATTATGAATGCGCATGGCTATGTGGATTTCACAGCGACCCTGTGTGGATTTCACAGTGGTGTGGTATGACAGGTGCAGGTCTCTGGATGCTAAGTTCAACGCACGAGTCTTCCGGAAGTAGTGTCAAATGTCTATGTGTGATGAGTCAGTGGAAGTCTGACGTGAGAAAGATGATTATTGAAAATTGTTGATAGACACTTGATGGATTATGTGAAATGAATGACACTTGAGGGAATTGTGAAATGTGTGAATATTTGATGGTTTACAATAATATCAAGTTTCATGTTTTAAAGTTTTAAAAATATCTAGCTTACCCCTGTGTTTTGTTTTGTGTTTTGTTTTCTTAAACCTGTGATGATCGTGTAATTACATGGGAGCAGATGATGTTGCAGGCAGTAGAGCTCCTTAGTGAGTGGTTGGACAAGGAGATCGCCTGTTCTTATGTTGTATCTTGTTTTATTTTGAAACACTGGGTGGTTATGTATTAAAAATTCCCTAGAGAAGGGATATTATTTTGAAGAAAATACAATGTATGAGATGGATGTATTGTATTATATAAACATATGTTAATTTTGATATTATTGTTTCATGTTTATTTTATGATATAAATATGAATAAGATTTTAGGGGCGTTACAAAAATCACAATATTGTATTTATTTATTTTATCTGTCTATCAATTTGTTTAAGCGAAAATACATTATTATGGGAGAAGTTGATCATTGAAATGATAATTAATTTAACAGAAATATAAGATATATATTTTTTTTTCAGATTAGAATTTTTGAAAGAGATATATGAAATTCTTTAGGTATATATATTGATATATTTATCTATTACATAAAAAAGAAAAAAGGAAACAAATATTTTGAAAGAAAATTAAAAATAATAAAGAAAACATCAATTTTAAACAAAAATATAAAGGAATCTTTTAAAAAAAATTCCAGCAAAATTAGTTATCATTCTTAAAATATATACTTTGAATAGGAAAGAAGACTATGGAACGATTTGTATTTTTGTTTTTGTTTTATACATATTTTAAGTGTTTTTTACACCGGCTGAAGCCACCCAAATACTTCTTTCATTTATATATTTCTATATTTTTTGTGTAGATATCAAAAATAAAATCACAACAAAAAAGTCAATTTTCTGAATATTTTTTTATAATGATATTCCTTTTACAAAGGTATAAACTATTGTTTGCAATGTCTCTTTCAAGTTAAGATGGAACAAAATCCAGTACACAGATACTTGATTTGACCAGAAACATGTCTGTAGTACAGAAGCTTAATTTAATTCCCTTAATCTCAGCACATGGTGCCAAAAGTCAACACAACAGACGGCTATACCACGTTTGATAGTCACAATTGTGCTTATCATTTTCTTTCTTTATTATGATATGTACGAACTGTTACAATTTTTTCTTTTTTTCAAGAGTAACATGTACGGATGGTCCATGTGATTTTTCAACTTAATTAATTATATTATTAATTATATTACTATAAAGTAAAGTTTTTCAAGAATATTGTCTATATTTAAATAAGAACTTAGCTATTGTACCTGATTCCCATTTTGATGCGTCATTTATTTTTTCTTCCTAGAATCTGTAGTTACATGGTAGCAATTTGAAAAAAAAAAATGAATTAATAAAGCTTATCGATTTAAGTTTCCTCTCCCTATATATTCAGTTAATACATATATAAATATTCATTAAATTACTATTTTAATAACTCTTTACAAATCCAAATTTAATTAATTTCCACATTTTATGTGTTACAATTAAATATTATAATAAATTTGTACTGTTAGACCGAATAATCTAGAACTTGTTAATATCCGGTACCTACCGAATATATTATGATTAACAATTAGATAATACAATGACTAATTATGACGCACACACGTTAATTTAGACTCAATACTAAAAGAACTCATCAATATATTATAAATAGATACCAAAACCAAATAAAGGCATATTATTATAGTAATTATTGTATTCAGATACTGAACGTTTTACATATGCACTCTTAATCCAGAACCTTAATCAGAACCAAAATTTGAAATTTAAGAGTAAAAGGAAGGAATAAGGAAAACTATGATCCAATAAAAAAATTAAATTATTCAACTAGTAAATGAAATTTAACTCCAAACGAAAAATGTAAAATGAGATTCAAATGTAGATTATTATTATTTTGTGGTCAATATTGAGCAAATTTATGTAATAAACTTGACAGGTGGATGTTGATGTCTGCAAGGGAAAGTCAAATTTATGTGATGCACAAAATTCCAGAGAATCTAATAATAATTTTCAAGTTGCCGTGTGTTTACAAATTTGTTTCTGGTTGAATATTCCTTTGGTTAAATTTGAATAGGTCTAAATTTAAGAGAAATGCTTTTATTTAAGAATAATAATTTAAAGATTTGTTTTCAGAGATTTTGCTTAAATATCACAAGTTAAGATTAGCTTTGTAAATAAATTAGTGAATACTGTTTGAGAAAAAGTTGAGAGCGCGATTTCTAAACTTTAATTAATAACTCACTAACCCTTGGAAAATATAAAAAATAAGTAAATGATGATGAATAATATATATATATATATATATATATATATATATATATATATATATATATAATGCCAAACCTCGGGACGTCGACACTGTATAGTAGAGGTCGACGTGGCAGAGGTCGGCATAGAACAAGTATTACATTAGTGAAAGTCCGATTCACATATATACCTTGCATGTGGAACGTGTATAAGACATTTTGGTCTGGCACAAGCAGATTACCCCTAGGGGCGCCAATGCCCAAGAGTGTTAGGGTTCTTAGAGAAAGCTGCATGCAAGGCACGTGAGAAATTAGGGCACTTACAACAATGGATTGGTCTTGTGGCGCTGGTACACACATTGTAACCCTAGCGGCCATACCGTTAGATACACACTCCAGGAAAGGAATGTTGCGACGAGAGTTGTACTCTAAGAAAGGAATGTTGCCACAGGAATTGCACTAAGATTGTGCGATAGTATCCTGAAAAGGTAACCCTAAATTCGCTAGAGGCAAGGCTTTGGCAAGAGAATGTCAGCGGCAGGTTAACCTAGAAACCATTATATAAGGGGGTAAACCCCAAGGTAAAGACACGATGTCTTTTACACAAGACATAGTTCTTACACACACGTTATAAGCTTAAGCACTTTTTGCTTGTTTAATGTTTCTTGCCCTGTATTGACTTGAGCGTCGGAGTGCAGTTACAGGTAGGGCCCCCTTCTGTCTCAACGGAGCCACATCTTGGAGAACAACCGCGAAGATAGGAGGAACCACTCCCTACCTCAGAGTCAATGGCAGCCGAGTCAACCGGCGAGAACAATATATATAATATAAATTTTTATCACATTCAAAATCCTATTTTTGTAACTTGCAACTGTTCAACCAATTAATTAATTACTTGTTATTAAAATATTTTAATCCATTTTTTCATTTAAGTTTTACATATTTTTCATATAATATATGAATGTACTAGTTTCCTTTGTTTATATATTAACATTTTTATATAAAAAGTTTTAAAGGGAGCTTTTAAAATAATATTTAACAACATATTCTTATTATTGGCAACCTTTTTAAATATTTTAAATAATTATGTATATCATTGAAAAAAAAAGTTCTTATTATTATTTTAAATATGGAAGCAAATATAATTGATGAGTGTACACGCTCTCAAATAGTAAGGATAGACTAATTGAAGATGTAAGGACTAAGAAAAATAGTCTTAAAGTATAAGTGGTATAATTAAAATGACACCTGAATATTTTATTATTAAAATTAAAAGAGTATGTAAATATAACTTCAGATATTCAGGTTTCATTTTAAAAGAATCATAATTTCTCTAAAACCACTTTTTTCCTTTCCTCTGCCTTCTCTTTAAGATTCTGACCTCCTCACTCATCAGTTTGATGATCGGAGTCTGCCATCAGACTCCTGGCAGTGAATACTACAAGATTGTCCGATCAGAATCTTTGAAAGAGTAAGTTTATTTTTGCTCTTCTCTTTGAGTAAAATTTTGAACTTGTTGGGTTTGTCTTTGCATAGACTTTGCATGTGACTCTTTTAGCTTCAGGATTAATCTCTATTAGCTCAGGGTCCTAATGATATAGTTGGATTTTTTATCAGGACTATGTGGTGCAGGTTAATTACTCTTAAGCTTTTGGTAGAATTGGAGATCTTAGTGAACATCTGCTCAAGTAAAGGTAAGGGAAGCTAGTTTAAATTGTCAATAGAACCCTAGGCTAGAAGATCTGGATGTGGGGATGATGTGGTCACCAATCTTAAATTTTCTTGCAGGGTTTCTTTTTTTTTTAGTAGATTGGAATTTGTTTGAGATTGAAATGTGAAATTGTAGATATAATAGAAGTTGTAGAATGTATATAAATTTGGAATTGAATGAGTTAATAAATGTATTTGAATAGTTTGTTGAATTAATTCAAATGAAATTTTTGATCAAAATTGGTTGTTTGATTTTAAATGATTTTGGTTTAAAAATCATATATATATATGTGTGTGTGTGTGTGTGTGTGTGTGTGTATAGATTGACATAATAGCGTCAATGAGAGTGCTTACATAATGTTGAGCAAGAACTGTCAATGTAATGTGTAAAATTGTAAAATTATGGATTGAATGAAAGGTTGGTTTATTTCTTTTTGTATAGTTTCTAATTATAATATTATGTAGATTTTTATTTTATGTATATTTAATTGAAAAATCCTTTAATTTATGTGATTATTGGATGAAATTTTGTGTGGTTTGAAATTCTACGCTTTGGTATGATGTAATTGTGTGATTTTGGATATTGTAAGATTTAGAATATGAATTTTAATCAAGACATAGTATTTTTAGGAAAGAAAATATCGTGTTAAGATTGTTTAGGATGTGCATTGACTAGGGATTCATCTAGAAGGATATATCTTGACTCTCCTGAGATAACGAAATCATATAGATGAAGTTATTCAAGTGGTGAGACTCGAATGAGGTTCATATGAATGGGTAAGTTGTTTGAAAGATAACTGACTTTACCTGTTATATAAGTTAACCCTATCATACTAGGAGAGATGATATTGAGATTATTTATGTGCATAGCTGTGTTGACTTCATAGTGAGATAGTATATCAAGTGCAGATCTCTAAGTCTAAGGCAATGCACGAGTCTTCTAGAAGTAGAATCAAGTGTCCATATGTTGTGAGTCAGTAGAAGTCTGACATGTGAAAGATGAATTATGAATTTTAATAGACACTTGATGGTTTGAAAAATTGTATGAGACTTGATGAATTATGTTTATTAATTTGAAATTAAAATTATATAGAAATTTTAATATAGCTAGCTTACCCTGTTCTTTGTTTGTGTTTGTTTTCTTTAATCTGTGATGATCGTGTTAATTTACATGGGAGCAGATGAGGTTGCGGGTGTTCTTGCCGATTGACTCTCCTATCAGTTGACTCTACGACGATCACACGCCTCCTTCCCTCACCTCGAGTGATGCTTCACTGTTTGAAACAACCTACACCTGCAAGATAGAAAGGGGCGCCCTAGAGGTCGTTTGCACTCCAACGCTCAAGTCAACACTGGGCAAGCACACCAAGTGTATCGAGTATTTCTGTTTAGGTTTAGAAACTGCATACCTTTGTGAAGTATTTCACTATCCTTTATATAGTCTAGGGTTTCCTCTGCGCCGCTACCCATATTTAGGGTTTACAGGAATATCCTTGCGCCGCTATTACCCAAACTTAGGGTAATCTAGCACGTAAGGCTTTCCTTAACTGGAGTGCAAACTCTAATAGGATGGCCACCTGGGTACCCCCTCGTGCACCTAACCTCTGGGGCCACCTGTCCTGGGAGTGCCTTCTTTGTTCACGTGCCATGCATGCAGCCTGACTTGGAAACCCTAATCCTGATGGGCACTTAACCCTTCAAGATTCTGCACCTAACTGTGCTTTCCTCGCCACATGCATGGATGCTTTATGACTCAGGCCTCTTCCTACCTCTGGACATTTTGCTGATAGCTGGTCTTCTCTCGGGACCCACCTTAGATGTTCTGGTTCTATTGCTCGAAACACCCAAGACCGATGTCATCTCGTCACATCCTGTTACCGAGGACTCCTCATCTTGCTGAGTGAGGGGAACACCTCAGTCCACTCTGGTGGTCGACATGCTGATGACTAATCATCCCATTAGTCCCTACTACCTGTGGAACCCAGCCCACGTGGCTCTGGCCCATGCTGTGGGATCCAGCTGACGTGGCTCACCATTACTAGATGTTCTCACTCTGAAGGGGAGGCGTTCTCTATGAATCTTCCCTTCCTGCCTCTAAGACTTCTAACCCAAGCTGACAAGTCTTTATTGACCACTCATCGCCCTTAGGCGAGGGTGGACTTTGACTGGTGAACCTTCTTGTTCAAGTTGGGAGTTCTCACTCGAAGAGGAGGTGTTCTACGCGAACCTACCTTCCAACTGTCAAGACCTTTAACCCCAAACGACAAGTTCCGAACTGACCTCACATCGCTCATAGGCGAGGGAGGATTTAACTGGTGAACCTTTCTGTTCCAGTTGGGAGTTTTCACTCGAAGAGGAGGTGTTCTATGCGAACCTACCTTCCAACTGTTGAGACCTCTAACCCTAAATGACAGGTTCCGAACTGACCTCTCATCACTCATAGGCGAGGGAGGATTTAACTGGTGAACCTTTCTGTTTAAGTTGGGAGTTCTCACTCGAAGAGGAGGTGTCCTATACGAACCTACCTTCCAACTGTCGAGACCTCTAACCCCAAATGACTGGTTCCGAACTGCATTGTACAAAACATTCTAGAATATATCTTAACTAGATATCTTAACTGAAAATTTTATTGGGTGACCTCATTAAAAACCCTTAGAAGGGAAAAAAGAGTGTCTCCTAAACTGTGTACAATGTTACATATTAGTCTTAACTGAAATAAAACTTCAGGTGAGTCGCATTCCATGTACGAGGAATCAGACCACCCTCTAGATTCTCAAGCCTGTACGCCCCATTTCCCAAGGTCTCTGTCACCCTAAAGGGACCAGTCCACTTGGGGGACAACTTGTTCTCTATCTGGTAGGGGGATTCCTTTCACATCACTAGGTCGGCGACCTGGAACTGCCGAGCTCTCAACTTGGAACTGTGCTTGAGCTCAACCCTTCTCTTCAATGCTTTGGCTTTGATTCCTGCCTCTTCCCTTACTTCATCTAAGAGATCCAAATTCACTTTCCTTTCTTCGTTGGACTCCTCACCTACAAAGTTCTGGAAACGTGATGAGCTCTCCTGGATCTCTACAGGGATCATGGCGTCTGAACCGTATACCAAGCTGAAAGGGATCTCCTTGGTGGTGGACTGAGGAGTGGTGTGGTAAGCCCACACAATTCTAGGGACCTCCTCAGCCCAAGTCCCCTTGGCCTTCTCTAGCCTTCTCTTCAGTCCCCTGAGTAGGACTCGGTTGGCTGACTCGACCTGCCCATTAGTCTGAGGGTGCTCGACTGATGCAAACACCTGTTTGATTCCCAACTCGGTACATAACTTTCCCAGCTGTTGGCTTGCAAACTGGGTGCCATTATCAAACACCAAGCGCTTGAACCGGTTGCAGCCTCACCACCATTGCCCCGAACCGGTTGAGGTAATCCCTCAGGGACTCCCCCTGATATTGCCTCACATCAAAGAGGTCATAAGACACTGGTGGGGGAGCCCGATTGACGATATACTGCTCCCTAAACAGCATGGAGAACTGCGTGAAGGACGTGATGTGTCCCTCAGGCAGACTGACGAACCACTCCAGCATTGTCCCAGTCAACGTGGTCATGAAAAGCTTACAGTGTACAGCATCTGATCCCCCTGATAGCATCATCTGTGTGTGAAATGCCGTGAGATGCGCTTCTGGATCCTCCACCCCTGTGAACATAGTCTTAGGGCCCACGAAGGTGGCTGGGACCACTGTGTCCATGATTGCTTGCGAAAAAGGCATTGGGAACACCCTAGGTGGTATTGGTGGAGCCCAATCATCCACCACGCGATCCCCTTCTTGCTGCAAATTACGCAAATTCACGCGCAATTCTTCGTTCACCCTGTGCAGCTCCTCATTCCTGGCCTGCGACGCAACCAGGTCCATCTGCATATGCACCTGGTCTGCCCTAGATTCCGCCACTTTCTCCTGGAGGGCACGCATCGTTTCCATGAGTTGTTGCATGGTAACACTCTCACCCCCATTTGGTGGGACAGATCCTTGCCTAGTATTCCTCATGTCTCTGGATTCTTCTCTTTCGCTTGTGTATGGGACCTCATTTTACTTCGGCCCCACGGTGGGCGCCAAATGTTCTTGCCGGTTGACTCTCCTGTCAGTTGACTCTACGACGATCACACGCCTCCTTCCTTCACCTCGAGTGATGCTTCGCTGTTTGAAACAACCTGCACCTGCAAGATAGAAAGGGGCGCCCCAGAAGTCGTTTGCACTCCGACGCTCAAGTCAAAGCTGGGCAAGCACACTAAGTGTATCGAGTATTTCTGTTTAGGTTTAGAAACTGCGTACCTTTGTGAAGTATTTCACCATCCTTCATATAGTCTAGGGTTTCCTCTGTGCCGCTACCCATATTTAGGGTTTATAGGAATACCCTTGTGCCGCTATCACCCAAACTTAGGGTAATCTAGCACGTAAGGCTTTCCTTAACTAGAGTGCAAACTCTAACAGGATGGCCACCTGGGTACCCCCTTGTGCACCTAATCTCTGGGGCCACCTGTCCTAGGAGTGCCTTCTCTGTTCACGTGCCATGCATGCAGCCTGACTTGGAAACCTTAATCCTGATGGGCACTCAACCCTTCAAGATTCTGCACCTAACTGTGCTTTCCTCGCCACATGCATGGATGCTTTGTGACTCATACCTCTCCTTACCTCTGGGCATTTTGCTGATAGCTGGTCTTCTCTCAGGACCCACTTTAGATGTTCTGGTTCTGTTGCTCGAAACACCCAAGACTGATGTCATCTCGTCACATCCTGTTACCGAGGACTCCTCATCCGGCTGAGTGACGGGAACACCTCAGTCCACTCTGGTGGTTGACATGCTGATGACTAATCATCCCATTAGTCCCTACTACCTGTGGAACTCAGCCCATGTGGCTCTGGCCCATGCTGTGGGATCCAGCTGACGTGGCTCACCATTACTAGCTGTTCTCGGTGTCCGAGGACTGGTTGGTACAGCGGGTAATTGAGCTTATCAGTGAGCAGACAAAGGATGAGATGCTTTTATTTTGGATTTTTTTTTTACTTTTGTGTATATATTAAATTCCCTAAGAAAAGGGATATATTTTGAGATACTATATGAGAAAGTAGTATATATTTATATATTAATTAGATATTGTATGCATAATATATTATCAAATAGGGGTAAAAGTAGGGATGTTACAAGAGAAATGGGAGGAATGAAAGGATAACGCAAAATAAAAGTTAAATATCTCTTAAATGTTCTATTCTATTAATTTTATTCTTTATTGATAAAAAAAAATATAATTATTGGTACATAAATAGTTTTATTTATTGCGATGTTACCAAAATACATCTATCATTACAACAATTTTATCATTTTTATTTGTTAATTATTAATTTATCATTTTCTTATTTTATCATTAAACATCATACATTTAAGTTAATTTTTACGAAATTATACATTTAGTACAAAATATAATCATTGAATTAGAAAAATATTTTATATTACACTATGTATGTTTTAAAGCTCATTCAAATCATATATAAATAATTTTTTTAATAAATATGATTGACATATTATTTTATTTTATTTAGTAATAATCCTTTATTAATAAATATATTAAATTATAATTGTTTACATGTATGAAACTGCATATATTAGTGATAAATTTGATGTTAAAAAAAATAATATTATGTATCTACATTAAATTATTATTTGGAAACTGCTTAATTAATAATAAATCAAACGATATTAAAAAAGTTTGATGTTCGAAACATGGTCCATTTTAGTCATATCATGGTTAGGACGGAACAGGATGTTCCTAATTGGATTCTAGAGGAGTCTGGTCGGTTCACTCTTAAATCGGCTAGGGCTTTTTTCTTGGAACCAAGAGTTCCTTGTGGTTGGGGTAAACTTATTTGGTCTTCATATATCTCGCCTTCCAAAACCCTTGTCCTTTGGAAAGTCTTTCATGGACGACTTCCTACATATTGACATATTCAAAGTAAAGGTTTGCATATTTGTTCTATGTGTATGCTTTGTGAAAAGAATGAGAAATCTATTCAACATTTATTTTTTGAATGTCCTAGTGTTTTGTATGTTTGGAGTTGGGTTCGGTAGATTTTTCCTACTTCGCATTTCTCTCTAATAAGGATGATATTCTTTCTTTTATTAAGAGTGATGGTAGTCCTTTAGTTAAATTGATTAAGCTTGTTGTGATAACTTTTTCTATTTGGATGTTATGACGTATGAGGAATTATGCTCGTTTTTGGGATAAGATTGAGGTTTCTAGGACTATTTCGGTAATTAAAGATTTAACTTGTCTAGTGGGAGAGTCGTCTAAAGCTTAAATGAAGAAAGATATGATGGATTTCAGCGTGATTAATTTTTTTAGTATTAATACTCATTCTAGTAAAGTTCTTCGTCATCTTTCTATTAGATGGGAGTTTCCTTCACTAGGAAGAGTTGAAATTAACACTAATGGGGCTACTAGGGGATTTCCAGGTCTTGCCACTTGTGGAGGTGTAACATCCCGCCAAATTAATTTTCATATTTATGTAATAAAATAAAGGTGAAACAAAAATATCAAAATTGAACATAGATATATACATAATATAATTCATCCATTAGTACAAATGTGCCTCAAAATAATATCCCTTTTTGAGGAAGTTTTAATACATCTCCATACAGGAGTTTCCAAAATAAAATAAAAAACCACAGCATTCAAAACCGGCGATCCCCTAACAGAAAACAGAAAACGGGCGATCTCCTATCAGAAACAGGAAACAGGCGATCGCCTAACAGAAACAGAAACAGGCGATCTCCTTCTGGCGACCACTCACAGAGGAGCTCTACTACCTGCAACCTCGTCTGCTCCCGTGCAAATATACACGATCATCACAGGTTTAAGAAAACAACCACGATACAAGATAAAAGGGTAAGCTAGATATTTTCAAAAACTTTAAATATGAAACTTTATATCAATAGCAAACATAAATTTTCACACCATTCATAATCTATATCAATTTCAACCATCAACATCCCCACATCCCACAAACTCGTCAAGTGTCTATTCACTACATTCAATATTCATGGTTCACACGTCAGACTTTCCACTGACTCATAACATATAGACACATGACTCTACTTCCGGAAGACTCGTGCGTTGACTCAGACTCAGAGATCTGCACCTGTCATACCACACCACTATGAAATCCACACAGGGTCGCTATGAAATCCACATAGCCATGCGCATACATAATCTCAATATCATCAGTCTCCCGGTATGACAGGGTTAATTCATATAACAGGTCAAGTCAGTTATCTTTCAAACAACTTACCTATACATATGAACCTCCTTCGACTCTCCCCAACTGAATAACTTCATCTATGTGATTCCATTATATCAGCAGAGTCAGGATATCTCCTTCTAGACAAATCCCTAGTCAATGCACATTACACACGATCTTACACGGTATTTCCTTTCCTGAAAATACTATGCCTTGATCCCACATTCACAACATTCAATGCATCATACAACACGTAAAAGCATAATTCCATCATATGATATTTTGAATCTTTTCTTAAACAATCCCAATCACAGAAACAATCATTCCAAGGTTCAGATTTTTGAATATCACATGCATTTCACATTTCAATCTCAAACAGTTTCAAAACGACACTACAATAGGGGATTTCAAAAATAGCATTAAAACCGGCGATCACGTCGCCCCACACATAAAACAGAGTATCGTGAAAAGCATATGAAAACCGGCGACCACGTCACCCTCACTTCAGAACCTACTCGCCTAACGTTTTTATAAACGAAAATGCTAGCTTCCCTTACCTGGACTAGCGCAAAACACCAAGAGCTCCAAAACTCGCCGAAGCTTAAGGATGCCTTAACTCTATTCTAGCGTCCTGATGGAAAACTCGCAGAGAACTCCCCAGGTATCCAAGTGCAGTCGTCGTTCGTCGCACTGGTGCTTGAGGATGTCTGAATCGCAGCGCGAAGGAGAGAAAAGAGAAGGATGGAGGTGAACTCACTCTGTCACTCTTGAACCACAGCAACGTTCTCCCTCTCAGAAGTGAGTTTTTGAATCTAAACCAACTTGTCCACAAAATCCGCTGCCACCACTGATGGAGATCAAGTAGAAGAGGATTTCACTAATGGAGGAAGAGGTCATCCACCCAAGCATTTAAAATTCTTCTTACTAGTCTTCTTAAAAAGTAGAACATTTTGGGTTCTCTTGAAAATTCAAAAGATAGTAGTATAAATAAATCTTTGTAAATAATCTTGTATAAATTTGTAAATAATATAGAAATATCCTTAGGAGTATGCCAAAGAGGAAAACCAAAAGAAACCTCTAAATGTAAGGCATTTTAGGCACTTTCTTTAGGAAAAAGTGGAAAAAGTGACTTTTCTACTCCTTTCTCTCTTAGGCACTAGAAGGAGCTAGAAGAGTGACTCTTCCCACTCCTTCCCCTTTGTAACATGACCAGCCCTCTCCATTATAAATAGGGGTGCTTGGTACTTTGAATAAAAAAGTTGAAAGTTAGAAGAAAAGAAACTATCTTGAAATTGAGAGAGAGTGAGTTTGTGAGACTTGTCTCTTCTTCTCCTTCATGTCTTATCTTGTGAGCTTTGGAGACTCTCAAGTGGCGGCACCACCCACTCATCTTGGAAGAACCACCCTCCAAGTGGCGTGAATCACATCTCCAAAAGGCTACAACCACATAAGTCATTTCTATTCATCTTCTAAAAATACCCATTTATGTTTTCTTGTAGTTTTTCCATTTTTAATCGGTTCAATCTTTTCCATGAGTTGTTTCCTTTCATTTGCTGCCATTGTTCTGCACTTTGTTTGGTTTATTTCCTTGTTTTCTTGCTGTTTTAATTTCGTCCAAACCATGGGTTTCCATATACATGTGTTGTTCTTGTTTTCCATCCATGGGTTTTTTGTTCTTTGATGAGTTTCTTGTGATTTTCTAATTCCTATTGAATTTCAATCAGTATTTTCACTTCTTCTTGGTGTTCTTATGATGTTCTTGTGTTTCCTTTGAAGTTTGGTACTGTTCTTGAATTACCCATTCATATTCCATTGTTATCTTACACTACAAGTTACCTATTCATGTGTTTTTAGTATGAACCTTTGTTTTCTTGAGTAGAAACTCTATTAATTGCTCTTTAGAATTTTGATCCTAATTCTTGAAAGTGTCATGAATACAATGAAACCTATATCAACTCAACCCAAACCAAGAAAGGTTCATAAGAAACTCACATCATGTGGTATCTAGAGCCATGGTGTTGATTTGTTGATTGTGAGTTGAATAGACACTTTCTTTTTGGGCAATTTTTTTTCCAGCACCTATAATTTCGTGTTTCTTGTTTTTCCAGCACCTTATATTCATAATTTTGTTTGGTTTGAATATGTTTTAGTTGTGCCTTTTCATTGATCATACTTTTTGCTTTGAGTTTTATGTTCATAGTGTTCTAGGTGTCCAAATCTTGTCTCTACTTGCTTGCTTTTGATTTTGAAAGTTTGTGTTTCTCTTGAATTTGTTTTAGTACTTGTGATTGGAGGTTCCAAACATTTGATTTCAAGTGTTCAGTTGTCTTGAATCCTTCATAAAATTTTTGTGCAATTTGATTGATGTTTCAACTTCCATATGATGCATATTATGGTTCTTTCACTACATAAGTTCCATTTGGTATAAAAAGAAAAAAGAAAAAAAAAAGAACTGAAACAGAACAAAACAGAACCAATTCTGTTTTTAAATCCTTCAAAACAGTTTGGTATTTGCATCTATTCATTCTTTTGCACATTAATTTTCATACCAAAGTTGGATTCATAGTGATTGGCAAATTGTTGTCTACTTTGTGGAACTTTTGATCCTTGTATTTTGACAAGTTTATGAGTTGTACTTTCTTTCTTGATTATAAAGTTTAGTGAGTATTCTTTGAGTCTTATTGTGTACCTTTTATTGCTTGTCTTTCATTCCTTAAGTTTTGTCATATATCTTGTATTCCTTTTGCACTACCCTTTCTTGTTTTGTACCTTTTCTTGCTTGTCTTTTATTGTTCTTCAAGTTTTGTGGTGGTTATTTTTGGATGAGTGGTTGAGTGCTTTGGCATCTTTCATTTGAGGTGTTACTCCATTCCACAAGAGAAGCTTGATTGAGGGAAGTATAATTTCTTGGAGTGATTTTTAGTGCCTTAATTTTTTTACCAAAACCGCACCACTTATTTCTTTGTTTTCTAACCTTGTTTTCTTTAATTGTTTGCTATTTGTGTTTGCTGTACTGTTTTGAAAATGGCTCAATATTCAAGTGGAGAATCTTCCAAACCACACTCTCCACAAAAAGCTTTCATTCTTGGTGAATTAAAAGAAGCCAAAAGGTCACTTGCACAAAAAGATGAAGCTATAAGACAATTGGAAGAAAGATTGCAAAGGCTTGAAGTGACTAATGAAAGGTCCAGCCATACACACCATAGAAGACACCATTCTTCAAGGCATTCATCAAGAACTTCTTCCAACTATCATGGACATGAAGATGAAACCGAATGGAGGAGGCATCATCATTATGAAGAAAGGCGCCAACATGTGGTAAAGCCTTATATGCCTTTTGTAAAATTACCTAGCTTTAGTGGTGAAGGTGATCCAAATGTATATTTGGGGTGGGAAGCAAAGGTTGAACAAATCTTTCATGTACATGAGGTCCAAGAAGACCAAAGGGTAAAACTAGCTACTTTAGAATTTCTAGACTATGCCATGCAATGGTGGCATAAAACTCTTATGGACATTGGGCTAAACAAGAGACCTCCCGTGGTTTCTTGGAACAATTTGAAAGAGTGTATGCGCGCTAGATTTGTTCCACCACACTTTAGGAAAGACCTATTGTTGAAGCTCCAAAGGCTTCACCAAGGCACGCTAAGTGTGGATGCTTATTTTAAAGAGCTAGAAACGCTTATGCTTAAAGTTGATATACATGAAAGTGATGAAGCTAAGATGGCTAGATTTGTAAGTGGTCTTAGAAGGGACATTCAAGATGTTGTTGAACTTTATGAGTACTCTTCTTTAGAAAACTTGGTTCACCTTGCCATCAAGGTTGAAACCCAAATTGCAAAGAAACTTGCTTTCAAAAATACTCATAATGATGGCTATTACAACAACTCTTGGAAAAATAAAAACAAGTCTTTGTCCAAATTTCCTTCTAAAGATTCATCTTTCAAATCCAAGGATTCAAAGCCTTCCACTTCAACTAATAAATCACCAACCAAAACCTCAAGTAAGAAATGTTTTAAGTGTTTAGGTTATGGTCATATAGCCGCAAATTGTCCAACAAAAAGAACCATGATGGTAAAAGGGGGTTTAGTTGTAAGTGAACATAGTGATAATTCTTCTAAATCTAACTCCCCTTCCCCTAGCCCTAGTGATAATGAATGTGAAATACCATGTGAAGGTGACTTATTGGTGATAAGGCGCATGATGGGCACAATTCAAAAACCTTTGGATGATACCCAAAGAGAAAATATTTTCCATACCCGGTGCCTTATCAACAAAAAGTTATGTTTCATGATAATTGATGGGGGTAGTTGTACAAATGTGGCTAGTACAAGAGTGGTGGATAAGCTTGTTTTACCCACTATCTCTCATCCCAAGCCCTATAAGCTCCAATGGCTTACTAAAAATGGAGAAATCATGGTTAATAAACAAGTCCTCATAAATTTTGAAATAGGAAAGTATAAAGATGAGGTTTTATGTGATGTTGTGCCTATGGAAGCAACCCATATTCTTTTAGGGAGGCCTTGGCAATTTGATAGACATGTTTTACATGATGGCCTCACCAATATAATGTCTTTTTCCTTCCAAGGGCGCAAGGTTACCTTAAAACCCCTCTCTCCACAAGAAGTTCATAAGGACCAATTAAAAATGAAAAATAAAAGAGAAAATGAAAAAGAAGAAAATGATAAAATGAGTCATAATACCTTATCAACTAAATCAATCTTTTTGACTCATGCTATGCCTCAATTTGAGCATCCAAGGTATTCTTCTTCTTTGTCTTTTTCATTACCAAAAGTTCCTACTTGCACTCCATATTGGTTGAAAAATGTTAGGGATGATTTTTCCATACCTATTAATGTTTTTTACCCTTTAAAGAGAATTTTTCCAAAGAAAATAATCATTCCCACACATTTTTTTCCAACATGGTCTGTCTATAGGACTTCTTTTTCCAACATCCCAATGATTCATAATGCTAAGTCAAGTTTGTCTTTATTATCATCCACTGCTTTATTTGATAGCAAACTGACTTTGTTATATGTAGGGATTCTGAATTCGTGGACGAATTCTCTCCAGCCTAGGGAGCATGATGGAGATCAAGTAGAAGAGGATTTCACTAATGGAGGAAGAGGTCGTCCACCCAAGCATTTAAAATTCTTCTTACTAGTCTTATTAAAAAGTAGAACATTTTGGGTTCTCTTGAAAATTCAAAAGATAGTAGTATAAATAAATCTTTGTAAATAATCTTGTATAAATTTGTAAATAATATAGAAATATCCTTAGGAGTATGCCAAAGAGGAAAACCAAAAGAAACCTCTAAATGTAAGGCATTTTAGGCACTTTCTTTAGGAAAAAGTGGAAAAAGTGACTTTTCTACTCCTTTCTCTCTTAGGCACTAGAAGGAGCTAGAAGAGTGACTCTTCCCACTCCTTCCCCTTTGTAACATGACCAGCCCTCTCCATTATAAATATGGGTGCTTGGTACTTTGAATAAAAAAGTTGAAAGTTAGAAGAAAAGAAACTATCTTGAAATTGAGAGAGAGTGAGTTTGTGAGACTTGTCTCTTCTTCTCCTTCATGTCTTATCTTGTGAGCTTTGGAGACTCTCAAGTGGCGGCACCACCCACTCATCTTGGAAGAACCACCCTCCAAGTGGCGTGAATCACATCTCCAAAAGGCTACAACCACATAAGTCATTTCTATTCATCTTCTAAAAATACCCATTTATGTTTTCTTGTAGTTTTTCCATTTTTAATCGGTTCAATCTTTTCCATGAGTTGTTTCCTTTCATTTGCTGCCATTGTTCTGCACTTTGTTTGGTTTATTTCCTTGTTTTCTTGCTGTTTTAATTTCGTCCAAACCATGGGTTTCCATATACATGTGTTGTTCTTGTTTTCCATCCATGGGTTTTTTGTTCTTTGATGAGTTTCTTGTGATTTTCTAATTCCTATTGAATTTCAATCAGTATTTTCACTTCTTCTTGGTGTTCTTATGATGTTCTTGTGTTTCCTTTGAAGTTTGGTACTGTTCTTGAATTACCCATTCATATTCCATTGTTATCTTACACTACAAGTTACCTATTCATGTGTTTTTAGTATGAACCTTTGTTTTCTTGAGTAGAAACTCTATTAATTGCTCTTTAGAATTTTGATCCTAATTCTTGAAAGTGTCATGAATACAATGAAACCTATATCAACTCAACCCAAACCAAGAAAGGTTCATAAGAGACTCACATCAACCACCCACTCTGCAGGGAAGCTTGCATGCACGCTTCCCTGAACAGTACGACTATGCGTGCTTCTGCGCATGCCAACACTTTGATGTCACTATTCTGAACCACCCTTTTTGTCTATGTGTCGCGCGTGCAGGATGTCTCGTGCTGGGAGCCTGGGTCCCACCTTATCTGTGTGAAACTCGACATCGCGCGATAACCTTCCACCGATGACCGCTCGCGTGATGACTATCCACCGATGTCTCATCCTGGAGAACGACCGATGTCTCTCCCTGGAAAACGACCGATGTGTCCCTCATCCTGGCGATGACCGTCTGTCTCTCGCCCTGGCGATGCCCGCGTCTCTGTCGCTTGGCGATGCCCGCGTGTCTCTCATACCGGCGATGACTGATGTGCCTCATCCCGGTGATGACTGATTCCTCTTCCTGATGGACGACTGATTCCTCATCCTGGCAGACAACCGATGTCTCACCCTGGAGGACCACCGATGTCTCACCCTGGCAGACCACCGATGTGTCTCCCATCCTGGTTGATGACCGATGTTCCTCTCATCCTGTTGGCGATCTCTTATCGCCCTTGTGTGTGACGAGAACACATCGCCTTACTCTGGTCACCGATGTCACATCGTCACACCTTGCTGAAGGTTCTTCATCCCACTATGTTACGTCCAAGGTATCACCTCCACATGGCTTGGTGACGTCGGTAGCTTCACATTTCCAAGAATAGATCAGCACTACTCCTCGTGCGCCCATGCATGCAACACTAAGGACGATTTCTTATGCTCAAGCATAGAGCTTCGCATGCCCAGCGTATCTAAGGCTTAACCCACACCTTGATACGCGTGGTTTTTGGAACCCACTATGGTTAATCCAGCATCTTGACCACATACTACGTGCACTCCCGTCGATCACGTACACCATAGGCGATTGGCGGTCATGTGTCCTTTAGGCGACAGGCGATTATGTGCCAGAGAAGTCGGAGATCGTCTTCGTCTTCAACAACGGCGATCTCGTAGACTTCTAAGCTACACTTTTCTTCCTTTACTCTTCTTGATCCACATGTCTTCCTCGAGCACACCCACGTGATTACCTCACGATAAAGTCATCGCACCTGACTACTGGGTTAATACAATGGTCAGCCGACCGACCTCTACCAGCTGACCCCAGACCTTGGGCGACGTCCGAGGTCTGACTACTACGAAACTTCATTTACCAACTCTTTGTATTTTAAATAATAACATCTTCTGAAATTATTTAAATATAATAATTTTATTCCAATTAAAGTTTCTAGGTCCTTACATTCTCCCCAACAAGAAAAATTTTCGTCCTCGAAAATTGAATTACAAGGAAAAGAGGTATGGATAGGCTTCTCTCATGGGTTCTTCTAACTCCTAAGTTGAATCACCCGATCTCTCATCCCACACCACTTTCACCATGTTGATGGTCTTGCCTCTGAGCTGTCTACTTTGCCAATCATCAATCCTGACTGGTTTCGCTTCAAAGGACAAGTCATCCCTGATCTGCACATCGTCCACTTCCAGCACATGACTAGGGTCTGCCATGTACTTCCTCAGCTGTGATACGTGAAAGACATTATGCAAATTCGCTAAATGGGGAGGTAGGGCAATCTCATAAGCCACTGGACCAATCCTCCTTAAGATCTGATATGGTCCCACGAACTTAGGGGACAACTTCTTTGATCTGATCGCTCGTCCTACACCCTTGGTCGGTGTCACTTTCATAAATGCATGATCTCCAACTACAACTCCAAAGGTCTTCTCCTCATTGTCAACATCATCACTGCCTCTACAAGAGTTATTATCCTTGTGTTCATTTAAGTCCAGAAGTGTCTTCACAGCCTTGTCAGCTTCGTCCTCATAGCCACCACTAGGGTTGTTACCCTTGTCCTCAGGAGCGACATAGAGTGGCTCCCTCAAAGTTATTCCCTTCATATTTTCCAGATCCACAGGGGTTTCCCAACCAAACAATTCTTGCTCACCTTCTTAGCAACTTCAACTTTGGGGATGGATGATGATTCACTTTCTAAGGCAGAGCCATCTGACGAAGATCCCTCTACCACTGACATTAGCTGCAGTTACAACACCTTCCCACCACCCATCATACCACCAGGCATACACTGCTGATTCAAACTCAAGAGGGCGACCTGAATGGCGTTCAGGAGAGCATGGCTTGACTGTTAAGCGGTCTGAACATCGCATACCCAATTAATCAGTAGCTGCACTCTAGACGAAGGGACCCATTCCTCTAGTTTCCGTGGTCCCTCTTTATCAAGCAAATCATTGTACTGGACCTTCAGCAGCCTTGGAGACACACTCCAGATTTTTCATCTAAACCAGCATTCTCTAACGCCACTATCATGCCAGAGTACCTCTATACTAGTACCGACCTGGAAGAACTGATTAGGCTTTGGTCCACATTTTGTCATTTCATTGGTAGGAGTAGAGACTTGCAGACCAGAAAACCCCTCTCAAAATTTTGATCCTTAAACTTCTAATTCCTCTTGTTTCAGATGTCCATCATTGGCACGAACTGATTTGCCATGACTTGGGTTGGCATCCACATTGTTATTCTGTCTAGAAACTGCAGAGATAGAGTTCCTTCCAGGATTTTCACTTTTCAGTTCAAAAACGACAGGTTTGTAGCTCGAATTCACATTAGGCACCGTTTCTTGTCGAACCGATCTTGAAGCAGCAAAAGACTGAAAGAGAACGACTTCTTTCCTTCAGGCGCCCATCTGGTTCATCTTTTCTTTGATTACTAATAGCAAATTATGAAAAACCCACCTCTTTAGCAACTGGTTGGGGTTTCGGAGCTGCTCACTCAGGAATTCCAATGGATACATCCATATTAGTATTGCATGGGATCTCAGGGTGCTCAGTATTCAACACACAGATCATAAATCCCTCACAGTGATCAGGGTGAGGACTTGTTGCCACAGCTGACAATGCAGCATTGTTTCTAAGATCAGAAACGAAACGCTGACCACCACAACTGCCCATTTAAAGGATTAGCTGCAAATTCCATCCCATTAGAAACACAAGGCACGGAAAGTTCTACTTCCACATCCAACTTTCTGCAATTTACTAACATCGCTAGAAGAACTCAACATCATCATAACACGGCTTACCCTTATTCTATCCATAGCCATTACCTCCTTCCCTTCTACATTCACAGGCAGAACTGCATCCTCATTTGCCAAGTTCAGGAGACTTACGGCATCAGGAGCCTTAAATCTCAACCCACCATTTCCATACTCATCTTCAAATCACGATCAACAAAACAGCATCCATTCTGCGTGAAGCTTTCTCTCTTATCCCAGTAACTTCTCTCCCTAGTAATTTTCAGCAAATTTCTCTGTCTAATTGAACTTTAGACATAAATACAATATCTCATCTTTCCTTTTAAGCTTGTGGTTAAGCTAGAGTCATCTCATGCTGTTTCATCGACATAAACATCTTCCAAGCTTCAAATAAAAGAAAATTCATTCTTTCGTTCTTGGAACTTAACTCTGGTACTTCCCATGGATACACATGCTTAAGTCTTTAAACCCTCAACATACTGCTTATTTACTCTCCATAACTTATATGTAGTTGAAACTAAACCTTGGTACAACTAAATCTAACTTACACTTGCTTCTTTAATTCCATCAACTCAGCTGGAGCCATTCTGTAGGGAGCCATTGACACTAGTCCAGCTCCAGGTACCAAATCAATAGAGAATTCCACTTCTCTCTTAGGAGGTAATCCAGGTATTTCTTCTGGAAATACATCCATGAAATCTTTCACCACAGGTATCCTGCTTACGTCCTCTTCATTCTTCACTCCCAACCGAGCTAGGATTCACGAAGCACCTTGCACCAAGTTACCTGACTGAGACACCTCTGCTCGTGTCATGGCAAACACTCTCCCTGCTGCCTGAGGTCTGCTGCCTTCATTCCTCATCTGTTGGGAACCACCGGATTGAGTCATCCTATTTCTGCTAGGACAATCTCTAGATATGTGCCCCATCTTTTGGCACGTGAAACATCTGGGTTTCCATGTTTGTTGCTGCTCAAACTGGGGCGAAACTGCTCCTGCCCGATGTGGTGGAGGTCCCGCATAAGGCTTGCTATGTGGGTGCTGCACCTTGGCCTTCCCACTGAAAGAATCCCTGGGTGTGACCTGATCACCCGAGAATTACCCCTTTCCAAGGCTTCCACCATCTTTGCCTTCTCTACTAAGGCATGAAACTCTTTGATGCACATGGGTGCTATGGTCTTCTTCAGCTCATGCTTTAAACCTTCTTCAAACTTCCTACACCTCCAAGCCTCAGAGGTCGCCTGGGTATAGAATCGGGCGAGGTACTCAAACCGAGCAGCATAGGCGTTCACAGACATATCCCCCTGCTCCAACCTTAGGAACTCAGCTTCCTTCGCAAACCTTGCGCTGTCTGGGAAGTATTTCTCCAGGAACCTCACCCTGAAGCTCTCCCAATCCAACACTTCTTCTCGGGCCTCCATCATCTGTTGAGTTCCCATCCACCAGAGCTCAGCTTCTCCAGACAGAAGATATGTGGCGAATACCAGCTTCTTATCTTCAGGGCAGGAGGTCGCCCTGAAGATTTTCTCTAAACCCCTGACCCATCGATCTGCTTGGTCAGGAGTAGCATTCCCACTGAACTTAGGTGGGTTGTGATGGAGATCAAGTAGAAGAGGATTTCACTAATGGAGGAAGAGGTCATCCACCCAAGCATTTAAAATTCTTCTTACTAGTCTTCTTAAAAAGTAGAACATTTTGGGTTCTTTTGAAAATTCAAAAGATAGTAGTATAAATAAATCTTTGTAAATAATCTTGTATAAATTTGTAAATAATATAGAAATATCCTTCAGAGTATGCCAAAGAGGAAAACCAAAAGAAACCTCTAAATGTAAGGCATTTTAGGCACTTTCTTTAGGGAAAAGTGGAAAAAGTGACTTTTCTACTCCTTTCTCTCTTAGGCACTAGAAGGAGCTAGAAGAGTGACTCTTCCCACTCCTTCCCCTTTGTAACATGACCAGCCCTCTCCATTATAAATAGGGGTGCTTGGTACTTTGAATAAAAAAAAGTTGAAAGTTAGAAGAAAAGAAACTATCTTGAAATTGAGAGAGAGTGAGTTTGTGAGACTTGTCTCTTCTTCTCCTTCATGTCTTATCTTGTGAGCTTTGGAGACTCTCAAGTGGCGGCACCACCCACTCATCTTGGAAGAACCACCCTCCAAGTGGCGTGAATCACATCTCCAAAAGGCTACAACCACATAAGTCATTTCTATTCATCTTCTAAAAATACCCATTTATGTTTTTCTTGTAGTTTTTCCATTTTTAATCGGTTCAATCTTTTCCATGAGTTGTTTCCTTTCATTTGCTGCCATTGTTCTGCACTTTGTTTGGTTTATTTCCTTGTTTTCTTGCTGTTTTAATTTCGTCCAAACCATGGGTTTCCATATACATGTGTTGTTCTTGTTTTCCATCCATGGGTTTTTTGTTCTTTGATGAGTTTCTTGTGATTTTCTAATTCCTATTGAATTTCAATCAGTATTTTCACTTCTTCTTGGTGTTCTTATGATGTTCTTGTGTTTCCTTTGAAGTTTGGTACTGTTCTTGAATTACCCATTCATATTCCATTGTTATCTTACACTACAAGTTACCTATTCATGTGTTTTTAGTATGAACCTTTGTTTTCTTGAGTAGAAACTCTATTAATTGCTCTTTAGAATTTTGATCCTAATTCTTGAAAGTGTCATGAATACAATGAAACCTATATCAACTCAACCCAAACCAAGAAAGGTTCATAAGAGACTCACATCAGGTTGTGCCTGAGGAACTCGGTCAGTCCCATCTGCTCCTGAGACTGACTGACGTTGGGAGCTGTTGCAGCCGATCTGGCGGTCTCCCAATGCTGCATTGTAGCTTGGTGATTCTGAGACATCGCCGTATTCTGCTGCTGGATGGCACTCGCCATCATCTCAATGGCCCTGGCGATCTGGCCCATTTCAGCAGAAGGTTGGGGAGGGGTAGGCTGTCTAGGAGCCATTCTTCTCTGTAGAAGATTAGGAAACTATTGGTTTCTATATCCCCCCCACAACTATAAGAATGAGATCGATAAGAAATCGATTCATTCAGGAGGTAACATCTAGACCTTACAAAGGTCAACATCTCAAAGTCATTTAGAATTTGAGTTTATCAACAGAATCATGATACTTATAACCTCAAGCAAAACACCAGAACAGCTACTGGTATACAACCATCAATCCAAAGAACCACTTTCAATCAATTACAAAAACACTCAATAAAATGAAATAAATCACACCAGAATTCAATGTATGCTAAACATCAAACCTTTGGAATTAAGATTGAGAATCATCTCGATCCAGTTATGAGTGTGCACCCTCACTACTTTATCAAGATCCTTTCATTCTTAATACTAAGATTTTCAGTTAGGGCATATATTCGCTAAAGCACACACAAAATTTCAATACAAAAACGTTTGAAGACCTTTCACTATAGTTGTTATTTAAAACTCAAATAAATTTTATGAGCAGAAGAAACACAATGGATCCACAGCCCTCAGGTCATCCTAAGGACGAACTGCTCTGATACCATTAATGTAACATCCCGCCAAATTACTTTTCATATTTATGTAATAAAATAAAGGTGAAATAAAAATATCAAAATTGAACATAGATATATACATAATATAATTCATCCATTAGTACAAATGTGCCTCAAAATAATATCCCTTTTTGAGGAAGTTTTAATACATCTCCATACAGGCGATCGCCTAACAGAAACAGAAACAGGCGATTGCCTAACAGAAACAGAAACAGACGATCTCCTTCTGGCGACCACACACAGAGGAGCTCTACTACCTGCAACCTCGTCTGCTCCCGTGCAAATATACACGATCATCACAGGTTTAAGAAAACAACCACGATACAAGATAAAAGTGTAAGCTAGATATTTTCAAAAACTTTAAATATGAAACTTTATATCAATAGCAAACATAAATTTTCACACCATTCATAATCTATATCAATTTCAACCATCAACATCCCCACATCCCACAAACTCGTCAAGTGTCTATTCACTACATTCAATATTCATGGTTCACACGTCAGACTTTCCACTGACTCATAACATATAGACACATGACTCTACTTCCGGAAGACTCGTGCGTTGACTCAGACTCAGAGATCTGCACATGTCATACCACACCACTGTGAAATCCACACAGGGTCGCTGTGAAATCCACACAGCCATGCGCATACATAATCTTAATATCATCAGTCTCCCGGTATGACAGGGTTAATTCATATAACAGGTCAAGTTAGTTATCTTTCAAACAACTTACCCATACATATGAACCTCCTTCGACTCTCCCCAACTGAATAACTTCATCTATGTGATTCCATTATATCAGCAGAGTCAGGATATCTCCTTCTAGACAAATCCCTAGTCAATGCATATTACACACGATCTTACACAGTATTTCCTTTCCTGAAAATACTATGCCTTGATCCCACATTCACAACATTCAATGCATCATACAACACGTAAAAGCATAATTCCATCATATGATATTTTGAATCTTTTCTTAAACAATCCCAATCACAGAAACAATCATTCCAAGGTTCAGATTTTCGAATATCACATGCATTTCACATTTCAATCTCAAACAGTTTCAAAACGACACTAAAACAGGGGATTTCGAAAACAGCATTAAAACCGGCGATCACGTCGCCCCACACATAAAACAGAGTATCGTGAAAAGCATATGAAAACCGGCGACCACGTCGCCCTCACTTCAGAACCTACTCGCCTAACGTTTTTATAAACGAAAATGCTAGCTTCCCTTACCTGGACTAGCGCAAAACACCAAGAGCTCCAAAACCCGGCGAAGCTTAAGGATGCCTTAACTCTGTTCTAGCGTCCTGACGAAAAACTCGCAGAGAACTCCCCAGGTATCCAAGTGCAGTCGTCGCTCATCGCACTGGTGCTTGAGGATGTCTGAATCGCAGTGCGAAGGAGAGAAAAGAGAAGGATGGAGGTGAACTCACTCTATCACTCTTGAACCACAGCAACGTTCTCCCTCTCAGAAGTGAGTTTTTGAATCTAAACCAACTTGTCCACAAAAGCCGCTGCCACCACCCACTCTGCAGGGAAGCTTGCGTGCACGCTTCCCTGAACAGTACGACTACGCGTGCCTCTGCGCATGCCAACACTCTGATGTCACTATTCTGAACCACCCTTTTTGTCTACGTGTCACGCGTGGAGGACGTCTCATGCTGGGAGCCTGGGTCCCACCTTATCTGTGTGAAACTCGACATCGCGCGATAACCTTCCACCGATGACCGCTCGCGCGATGACTATCAACCGATGTCTCATCCTGGAGGACGACCGATGTCTCTCCCTGGAAAATGACCGATGTGTCCCTCATCCTGGCGATGACCGTCTGTCTCTCGCCTTGGCGATGCCCGCGTGTCTCTCATACCGGCGATGACTGATGTGCCTCATCCCAGTGATGACTGATTCCTCTCCCTGACGGACGACTGATTCCTCATCCTGGCAGACAACCGATGTCTCACCCTGGAGGACCACCGATGTCTCACCCTGGCAGACCACCGATGTGTCTCCCATCCTGGTTGATGACCGATGTTCCTCTCATCCTGTTGGCGATCTCTTATCGCCCTTGTGTGTGACGAGAACACATCGCCTTACTCTGGTCACCGATGTCACATCGTCACACCTTGCTGAAGGTTCTTCATCCCACTATGTTACGTCCAAGGTATCACCTCCACATGGCTAGGTGACGTCGGTAGCTTCACATTTCCAAGAATAGATCAGCACTACTCCTCGTGCGCCCATGCATGCAACACTAAGGACGATTTCTTATGCTCAAGCATAGAGCTTCGCATGCCCAGCGTATCTAAGGCTTAACCCACACCTTGATACGTGTGGTTTTTGGAACCCACTATGGTTAATCCAGCATCTTGACCACATACTACGTGCACTCCTGTCGATCACGTACACCATAGGCGATTGGCGGTCATGTGTCCTCTAGGCGACAGGCGATTATGTGCCAGAGAAGTCGGAGATCGCCTCCGTCTTCAACAACGGCGATCTCGTAGACTTCTAAGCTACACTTTTCTTCCTTTACTCTTCTTGATCCACATGTCTTCCTCAAGCACACCCACGTGATTACCTCACGATAAAGTCATCGCACCTGACTACTGGGTTAATACAATGGTCAGCCGACCGACCTCTACTAGCTGACCCCAGACCTTGGGCGACGTCCGAGGTCCGACTACTACGAAACTTCATTTACCAGCTCTTTGTATTTTAAATAATAACATCTTCTGAAATTATTTAAATATAACAATTTCATTCCAATTAAAGTTTCTAGGTCCTTACAGGAGGTATTTTCCATGGGAGTATGGGGGAGTTTATTGGAGCTTTCTCTGCGTTTCTTGACATTCAAATTGCTTTGGTTGCTGAATTTTATGGAGTTATATATATTTTGGAGGAAGCTCAAAAGATGAGACTTACTAATGTCTGGCTAGAATGTGATTATGTCTTGGTTTGTGTTGCGTTTACTACTAGGACAATTGTTCCTTAGATACTTCGTAATTAATGGAATACTTGTCTTAATTATAGTGGAAAAATCAAGTTTAAGGTTATTCATATTTTTCGTGAAGGGAATGCGTGTGCTGATAAGTTGGCTGATTTAAGATTTATTCATTGAGAATCATTTAATTGGTATAATAGGCTTCCATCTAATCTGTTCTTAGAATTCTTTATGAATAGGTATAGTCTACCTATGTACTGTTTTTGTTAATATACCAGTTTTTGGTTCAGTCCCCCCATATATATATATATATATATTTTAATAATACTTTTCTCATGTGATGCCAAATGATTGTTGTTACTTGAGGTGTCAGCCTAGCTGAGATGTCAAGTTGCATAGTGATGCCTAACATGAAAGCTTTTATAAAAAAAAATGGTCTATTTTATTATATTTATTTTCTATTGAGAAAAAAATGGTCCAAACATGGTATAAACCTTAAACCTTAAATATTTTGTATTACATGATTATGTATCAAAACTTATTTAAATTATAAAAATTAAAGAAATCTTAAAATTATATATATATATATATATATATATATTGTAATGTGTTAAAATGAGATAAGTTTAATAATTTATTATGTAGGATTTTCAAATAACTCTATTTTATATATAATGTAATAGTCCATTATTAGTAAATATATTTGTACTGACCAGACATCGGTCATCGGCATCAGACGTCGAACATCAGTGTGGGCCACGTAAGCGGTCCCCAGATATAATAATAAGATATCATCCAGAACAGGAAAGACCTAAATTCACGAGAGGATTTATGCATGTGGTGCGTATAGCTTGTTCGAGGGCTGGCACGAGTAAGTATTTCTTAGAGGCGCTAAGGCCCATGAGGGTTAGGGTTTCCAGGGAAGGTAGCATGCATGGCACGAGAATACTTAGGGCACCTTCAGAATAGATGGCCCCGCAGCGCTGGTGCATGAGTTGGTACCTTGGCGGCCATACTATTAAGACTATGCACTCCAGGAAAGGAAGGTTCTATCTAGCAGCTGCGCTAAGCATGTGCAACGCGCAACAGAAGTTTTAGTAGTAACCCTAATTCCATTTAAGAAAAGGTTTTCGTGGGACAAGAGAATTGACCTAGATACAGCCTATAAAAAGGGTGGTAAGAACCCTAGAAAGGTACGCAGTTCAAAGCTTGAACTATTTTACTTACTCATTATTTCTTAGTCCAGTATAGACTTGATCGTCGGAGTATAGTCAACAGGTAGGGCCCCCTCCCTTTCAATGGAGCCATTCTTAAGAACGCAGAATCCACCCGAATTAGGAGGAGCCACCACCTGCCCTTAAAGTCAACGACGACTGAGTCAACTGACGAGAACAATATTAAATTATTGCTTTTTATGAAATGTAAGAATGATATTAAATTATTGTTGTATATGAAATGTAAGACTGATATTGTTCTCGCCGGTTGACTCGCCTGTCGGTTGACTCCACGACACTCACATGCCTCCTTCCTCACGTTGATACGTGCTTGGTTCTTTCGAAGCAATCTGCACCTGCAAAAGAGAAAGGGGGCGCCCTAGAGGCCGTTTGCACTCCGACGCTCAAGTCAGTGTAGGGCAAGCAACACCAATTGTATTGAGTTTCTCTGTGTTTAGGTCTAGAAACTGCGTACCTTTGTGAAGTATTTTACTGTCCCTTATATAGTCTAGGGTTTACTGCGCCGCTAGCCCTAATTAGGGTTTACTGCGCTACTAGCCATATTTAGGGTTTACTGGAATACCCTTGTGCCGCTATCACCCAATCTTAGGGTAATCTAGCACATAAGGTTTCCTTCTCTGGAGTGCAAACTTTAACAGGGTGACCACCTGGGTGCCTCCTTGTGCACCTAGTCTCTGGGGCCACCTGTTCTGGGAGTGCCTTCACTGTTCACGTGCCATGCATGTAGCTTTACTGGGAAAACCCTAGTTCTGGTGTGGACTCTACACCCAACTGTGCTCTCCTTGCTACCTGCATAGGCTCTTCGTGATCCAGGCCTCTCCTTACCTCTGGGTATTTAACTGGTCATTGGCCCACTCTGGGAACCAATCTTAGCTGTTCTGTTTACGCTGTTCAAATCACCCAAGACCGATGTCACCTCGCCACACTCTATTGCCGAGGACTCCTCAACCTGCGGAGTGACGAAGACACATCAGTCCTTTCTGGTGATCGTCACGCCCTCTCTGTAGGCTGATGACTAATCACCCCACTCTGTAGGCTGATGACTAATCACCCCTCTTTGTAGGCTGATGACTAATCACCCCTCTCATCAATACCACCTGTGGGGTCCATTCCACGTGGCTTTGGCCCATGCTGTGGGACCCAGCTGACGTCCGAGGACTGGTCGGTACACAAGCCCCCCAGTCTCGAGCTGTTAACTTGTTTTAGTGAAGAGACTAAGCCATGGGCGAGGACTGGTCGGTACACAAGCCCCCCTAGTCTCGAGCTGTTAACTTGTTTCAGCGAAGAGACTAAGTCATTGACTCGGGCGACCTACGTGGCTCTGCGCATAAGTACGTGAACAGTGCGCTGAAAGGACACTTCACCAACCCCCTTTCATCCGCTAACACGTGGCTGCATCAACGGTCTGAGATTCATAACGTTTGCGCTCCCTAGGGCTACGTTAAACCTCTTCAAAACCCCGCGCCACTTCACTGTTGCATCACTTTGCATTCTCACCTTCTATAAACTCTATCCTCCAGTGCATGCTCTCTTCCTCTCCCCAGGTTTTTCACACTTCTCCACCCTCTCTCAACCAAAGGTATGATTTTTATGTCTTCTCCTCCTTTATAACATAATCTCGATCATTCATATTGCATGCTGTAACTGTTCTGGGCCTGTGTGTGGTTTGTGCATTCTAGGGTTTTTGTTCTTCTTTTCTGGGTTTGTTCTACCTTCGAGTCTTCGTCCACCATTGTTTTCTTCTAAGCCTTTTTCTTTTCCTGCCTCTCATTTGTTTAGATTCAAGATGGCCAGAACCAAAACTACCTCCAACCCTCCTCCAACCGTAGCGGTTGATTACAGGGCCCTCTACCCATGGGCTTCTGAGGATCTCCTTGCTGAGACCTCCAAACTCACATCCTGTGAGGATCTTCACAAACATAGGGATGATGAGAATGAGATCAAAGGACGCGTCTTTGGCAGGGAAACTGACGCGTACGTCTCTGTGCGACCCTGTACAGAAAACGAACCTGTGTGCACCGATGATCGCTGCAACAACGGGGAACCGTTCTTCTTCTTCTACGCCACCATCTTCAAACGAGTCAAAGTCCGCCTTCCTTTCACCGGGTTCGAGAGGGCTTTGCTCATAGAGTTAAATGTGGCGCCTGCCCAACTGCACCCCAACAGTTGGGCCTTTATCAGGGCGTTCTCCGTCCTTTGCAATAACCTAGGGTTCACCCCCTCCGTCGACGTGTTTCTTTACTTCTTCGAGGCGAAGAGCCCTGGCAAGACGCTTTGGGTGAGCCTGAATGGGGTGGCAGGGAGAGTCCTACTCATTCTCTTCTCACAGTCGTACAAGAACTTCAAAGGAAGATTCTTTCGAGTCTGCTGCAGCTCCTACAACTCCACCATGCTCAATGGGTTCCCATTATATTGGGTGGAGAAGTTGAAGTTCAAGAAACCGCAAAAGCTCGAAGAGTTGACTGTCCCTGACCAAGAACTCTGCCAGACCATCTCCAGCTGGGGCGTGGTGTTTGATACCGCCCAGCTGATTAAACATGAATATGACGCCGAGACACTCAGCGTGTACCTTGGTACATCATCTCCGTCTTGCACCTAACTGTTTATATACTGCATCTTTGTCTTTCTCACCCCTTTCTTGTTGTCCAATGCAGACATGGTGCTTAGTGCTGAGAAGAAGAGAAGGTTGGTCGAGGTGCTGAATCGCTGTAATGCTAGCGGATCAGCCCCTGCAGGTCCTTCATCACCTGCGGGTGCTTCCCTGGAACCCATTGCTGAAAAGTCTAAGAGGGCAGCCCCTGTGGAGGTGTCCGACGATGAGGACACTTGTTCTGGCCTTGTCTTCAAAAGGAAAAGGGTGGGGACTGCCGCGGAGGTCTCTTTGGCCACAGAAGGGCACCCTTCAACCTTTAGGGAGCACCCTCCCAGCGCTTCATGTAAGGACCTAGAAACTTTAATTGGAATGAAAGTGATATATTTTAAGTAAATTCTAAGTATGTTTTTATTTAAACTATAAAGGAAGGAAAGTGTAGCTTAGAAGTCTACGAGATCGCCGTTGTTGAAGACGGAGGCGACCTCCGACTTCTCTGGTACATAATCGCCAATCGCCTATGGTGCACATGATCGCCGAAAGTGCACTCAGTATGTGGTCAAGATACTGGATCAACCATAGTGGGTTCCAAAAACCACGCGTATCAAGGTGTGGGTTAAGCCTTAGATACGTTGTGCATGCGAAGCTCTATGCTTGAGCATAAGAAATCGTCCTTAGTGTTGCATGCATGGGCGCACGAGGAGTAGTGTTGATCTACTCTTGGAAATGTGAAGCTACCGACGTCACCAAGTCATGTGGAGATGATACCTTGGACGTAACATAGTGGGATGAAGAACCTTCAGCAAGGCGTGGCGATGTGTCGTCGGGCATCGCCAGGGCGCGAGGCATGCGGACATCGCCAGGGCGCGAGGCATGCGGGCATCACCAAGGCGCGAGACATGCGGGCATCGCCAGGGCGCGAGGCATGCGGGCATCGCCAGGGCGCGAGACATGCGGACATCGCCAGGGCGCGAGGCATGCGGGCATCGCCAGGGCGAGACATCGGTCGTGTTCCAGAGAGAGACATCGGTTGTCTTCCAGAGAAAGACATCGGTCGTCCACCAGGATGAGTCATCGGTGGAAGATTATCGCGCGATGTCGAGTTTCACACAGATAAGGTGGGACCCAAGCTCCCAGCATGAGACGTCCTGCACGCGCGACACGTAGACAAAAAGGGTGGTTCAGAATAATGACATCAGAAAGTTGGCATGCGCAGAGACACACGTGGCCGTACTGTTCAGGGAAGCGTGCAAGCAAGCTTTCCTGCAGAGTGGGTGGTGGCAGCGGCAATTGTGGACAAGTTGGTTTAGATTCAAAAACTCACTTCTGAGAGGAAAAGAACGTTGCAGTGGTTCAAGAGTGACAGAGTGAGTGTACCTTCATCCTTCTCTTTTCTCTCCTTCGCGCTGCGATTCAGGCATCCTCAAGCACCAGTACGACGAGCGACGACTGCACTTGGACACCTGGGAGGTTCTCTGCAAGTTCTCCAAACCGCACGCTAAAACAGAGTTAAGGCATCTTTAAGCTTCGGTGGGTTTTGGAGCTCTTGGTGTTTTGCGCAAGTTCATGTAAGGGAAGCTAGCATTTTCGTTTATAAAAACTTTAGGCGAGTAGGTTCTGAAGTGAGGGCGACGTGGTCGCCGGTTTCATATTCTTTTCACGATGCTCTGTTCTTATGTGTGGGGCGACGTGATCGCCGGTTTTAAATGTTGATTTCGAACTCCCCTGTTTTAGTGTCGTTTGAAACTGTTTGAGATTGAAATGTGATATTCGAAAATCTGAACCTTGGAATGATTGTTGCTGTGATTGGAATCGTTCATTTAAGTGTTATATGATGTGTTGAATGTTGTGAATGTGGGATCAAAGCATAGTATTTTCAGGAAAGAAAATACCGTGTGGAGATTTTATGAGGGTGTATTGATCTGTAAGTATCCTGTGAATGAGGCGATCCTGACTCTGCTGATATGATGGAATCACATAGATGAAGTCATTCAGTTGGTGAGAGTCGAAGGAGGTCCATATGTATGGGTAAGTCGTTTGAAAGATAACTGACTTGACCTGTTATATGGATTAACCCTGTCATACTGAGAGAGTGATGATATTGAGATTGTTTATGCGCATGGCTGTGTGGATTCGCAGCGACCCTGTGTGGATTCACAGTGGTGTAGTATGACAGGTGCAGGTCTCTGGATGCTAAGTTCAACGCACGAGTCTTCCGGAAGTAGTGTCAAGTGTCTTATGTGATGAGTCAGTGGAAGTCTGACGTGAGAAATGAGAAACATTGAAATTGATAGACACTTGATGGAATTATGTGAATTGAACGACTCTTGAGGAAATTGTGAAATATGTGATTACTTGATGGTCATGTGAAGGGAATGAGAAAGTTGATGGTTTTTACGTGGATGTCTTAAATTTGTTTTATCTTGATTTTAAAGTTTCATATCTAAATTCTCTTTAAAATATCTAGCTTACCCTGCGTTTTTTGTTTTGTGGATGTTTTCTTAAACCTGTGATGATCGTGTATGATTTACACGGGAGCAGATGATGTTGCAGGAAGTAGAGCTCCTTAGTGAGTGGTCACCGGAAGGAGATCGCCTGTTTCTGTTTCTGTTAGGCGATCGCCTGTTTTCTGTTTCTGTTAGGAGATCGCCTGTTTTTCTATTTTGCTGTATTTTGTTTAAGTTTGGAAAACTGACTGGATATGTATTAAACTCCCTGTGAGGAGAAATTTCATTATACATATATATATACATATGTTCACTTCGATATTATTGTTTTACCTTTATTTCATTATATAAATATGAAAAGAATTTGGCGGGATGTTACACTTCATCCCCTCCCGAGCCAATCTTAACGCTCGAGGGGGGTGGGGAGAGTGCTCCTCCCTCTGGCCAGATGCCTTCTGCCCCAGAGCTGCCTTCTCTGCTCCAAAGGTCTCTTGCGCAGATGCATGGCCAGGCCGCTTTGGGGGCCATGGACAGAAATTCCCTCGAGCACCTCCTCAGCCATGGTCTTGGGGAATTTCTGGCTGCTTCAAACTTCTTGCTGGTCAAGGGCAGCGCTGAGGCTGAGCTGCTTGAGAAGACCACCCAATTGGAGAAAGAGCTGGAGCAGAAGGATCTCCAACTCCGCCAAGCGGCTAAGCGCGAGACTGCCTTTAATGAAGAACTGGGCAGTCTCCGCCAATCTGAGAAGGAGACCAAGAAGCTCCTCTTCTCCAAGGGGCAGGAGGCCCTCCAGCTTGAAGCCAAGATTCTCCCCCTCCGAAACAAGATCACCGAACTGGAAGAGCAAGCGGAGGGGGCTCAAGCCAAAATGACCAAGCTGGAGGAAAGAGCTACCAGCCGAGAAGTTCAGCTGGGCAAGGTTGAGGAGGAACTTGCCCAACAAATTGAATTGCTGAAGAAGAACGAGACTGAGCTTACTGAAGACGCCGCCGACGCCTATGGGGAAGGCTTTGGTGATGCCCTTGCTCAGGTTGCCTGCGTGCATCCTGAGATGGACCTCTCACTATACTCTGCAACCATTCAGGTAGTCGACGGGCAAATAGTGCCCAGATAGGTCTTCTGAGTAATTGTATCTAGTGGCTGAACATCTTGTAATTACCCTCCTTTGTAATGTAATTACCTTGCTTTCAATCTTCTTTTCTTTATACAGCACTTTGCTTGCCTTTGTATTTCTGCTGCTTGTTCATCTGTTTGACATGCTTTATATTTTGTGGAACTCACGATCACAAATAACGCACCTGTCAAAATGAATTTTAGGTAGCACGATTTCTGTTGATTTCACTAGCGAACCCTTATTTTAATCTGGGAGTTCTCACTCGGAGGGGAAGGTGTTCCTTGCGAACTCCCTTACCGCTCACGAGACCTCTAACCCCAACTAGTAGGTTCTAACTGACCTCTCATCGCCCATGGGCGAGGGAGGATTTAACTGGGCAAACCCTTTCACATTGGAAGTTCTCACTCGAAGTGGAGGTGTTCTTTACGAACCTACCACTCCACTTACGAGACCTCTAACCCCAAGTGATTGATTCTAACTGACCTCACATCGCTCACAGGCGAGGAGGATTTCTCTGGGCGAACCCTTCTTTCACATTGGAAGTTCTCACTCGAAATGGAGGTGTTCTCTACGAACCTACCTCTCCACTTATGAGAGCTCTAACTCCAAGTGACAGGTTCTAACTGACCTCACATCGCTCACAGGCGAGGAGGATTTCTCTAGGCGAACCCTTCTTTCACATTGGAAGTTCTCACTCGAAATGGAGGTGTTCTCTACGAACTTACCTCTCCACTTACGAGACCTCTAACTCCAAGTGACAGGTTCTAACTGACCTCACATCGCTCACAGGCGAGGAGGATTTCTCTGGGCGAACCCTTCTTTCACATTGGAAGTTCTCACTCGAAATGGAGGTGTTCTCTACAAACCTACCTCTCCACTTACGAGACCTCTAACTCCAAGTGACAGGTTCTAACTGACCTCACATCACTCACAGGCGAGGAGGATTTCTCTGGGCGAACCCTTCTTTCACATTGGAAGTTCTCACTCGAAATGGAGGTGTTCTCTACGAACCTACCTCTCCACTTACGAGACCTCTAACTCCAAGTGACAGGTTCTAATAACATTGTACAAACACATTAAAAATATATATCTTTAACTGAATTTTATTGGGTGACCTCATTAAAAACCCTTAGAAAGGGAAAAAAGAGTGTCCCCTGTATTGTGTAGTGTACAAGATTACATGGCTTTAACTGAAATAAAACTTCAGGTGGGTCACATTCCATGTTTGAGGAGTCGGACCTCCTTCTAAAGTCTCAAGCCTATATGCTCCATTCCCTAGGGCCTCTGTCACTCTGAAAGGACCAGTTCACTTAGGGGATAGCTTGTTCTCTATCTGGTATGGAGACGCCTTGCGCATGACGAGGTCTGTCGCCTGGAACTGCCGAGCTCTCAACTTAGAACTGTGTTTGAGCTCAACTCTCCTCTTCAGCGCCTCAGCCTTGATTCTTGCTTCTTCCCTAGCTTCATCCAAAAGATCAAGATTCACCTTTCTCTCTTCATTGGACTCCTCAGCCACAAAGTTCTGGAAACGTGGCGAGTTCTCCTGGATCTCCACCAGGATCATGGCATCTGAACCATACACCAAGCTAAAGGGAGTCTCCTTGGTAGTGGACTGGGGAGTAGTATGGTAGGCCCATACTATTCTGGGAACCTCCTCAGCCCACCTTCCCTTTGCTTTCTCCAGCCTTCTCTTTAGTCCTCTGAGGAGGACTCGGTTGGCTGACTCGACTTGCCCATTGGTCTGTGGGTGCTCGACTGATGCAAACACCTGCTTGATCCCCAACTCAATACATAGCTTCCCCAATTGTTGGCTTACAAACTGCGTGCCATTGTCAGACACTAAACGTTTGGGCACCCCGAAGCGACATACTATATTCTTCCACACGAAGTGCTGGATCTTCTGTGCTGTAATCTGTGCTACTGGCTCAGCCTCAATCCACTTCGTGAAATATTCTATGGCGACCACGAGGTACTTCATCTGCCGTACTGCCAAAGGGAAAGGCCCCAAGATGTCGATTCCCCATGTGTGAAATTGTCAGGGGCTGTATATCGACCTGAGCTCCTCTGGTGGTGCCTTAGGCGAATCAGCATGCAACTGGCATTGCTTGCACTGCTGAGCATACCCAGTACAATCTTCCCTCATCGTTGGCCAATAGTACCCTGCTCGAATGGCCTTAGAGGCTAGAGCCCGACCTCCGATATGACTACCACAGATGCCTTCATGGAGCTCTGCCATTATCCTCACACATTGCTCGCCATGCACGCAGACTAAGATGGGGTGGGTAAACCCATGTCTGTACAACTCGCCTTCAATGAGCGTGTACTTGGACGAGTTTTTCTTTATCCTCTTTGCCTCCGTCGGCTCTACTGGGAGCATTCCATCCGCTATGTAACGCTTATAGGGCGTCATCCATATCTCTCCACTCTGTAGCAGGCAGACCTGCGATGACTCTACCTCCATTAGCATGCATGCGTTGACTCGTGGTTTCTTCAAAGTTTCTTGAGTCAACGAGCGATGACTCCTCTTCTCACCATCTGACTGGCTGATCTGATGGACTCCCACCAAGTTATCAGCTGTATAAGTACGAGGCACCCTCAGAGTCTCCTGGATGACTGTCCTCTGTCTGCCCCCCTTGCCTGAGCTGGCGAGTTTGGCTAACAAGTCAGCTCTGGCATTCTGTTCCCTGGGCACGTGTACTAGTTCAAATGATTCAAACGAACTCTTCAATCTTTGGACATACTCCAGGTAAGAGGCCATCTGTGGGTCTTTGGCCTGGTACTCTCCCGCCACTTGACCAGTGACCAACAGTGAGTCACTCTTAGCCATAAGGCTCTGCGCTCCCATTTCCTTAGCCAACAACATCCCGGCGATCAAAGCCTCATACTCTGCCTGGTTATTGTTGGCTTTGAAAGCAAACCGCAGGGCCTGCTCTATCAACAACCCTTTGGGTCCTTCCAGGATAACCCCCGCTCCGCTACCTTGCTGATTCGAGGACTCGTCTACTGACAATACCCACTTGGAGCTGGGCCCCTCCTGCTGGGCCTTGGTTGAGGACATCTCGGCCACAAAGTCAGTGTAGACCTGTCCTTTGATCGGGCCCCTGGGTTCATACTGGATGTCGAATTCTGACAACTCGACCGCCCAACGCACCATTCTTCCCGCCACATCAGGCTTCTGCAGGACTTTACATATCGGTAAATCTGTCATCACCACCACTGTGAAGCTCTGAAAATAGTGGCGAAGTCTTCTGGATGAGAACACCACTGCTAATGCTACCTTTTCTATGGCTTGGTATCTCGTCTCAGGCCCCTGCAAAACTTTTCTAACAAAATAAATGGGCTTCTGGCTCTGTTCCTGCTCTTGAACCAAAACAGAACTCACCGCCCTATCCGTAACTGCAAAGTACAGCCACAGGGGTGTGTCGAGCTGGGGCTTGCACAATACTGGCGGGCTGGCCAGATACTCTTTAAGCTTGAGGAAGGCCTGCTCACATTCTGCAGTCCAGGCGAATCTGCTATTCCTTCTAAGGCATTGGAAATAAGGGTGGCCTTTGTCTCCTCCGGCTGACACGAACCTGGAGAGTGCAGCCATCCGACCTGTCAACTGTTGCACTTCTTTGACCGATGTCGGGCTCCTCATGGCTATGATCGCTGCACACTTGTCTGGGTTGGCCTCGATCTCTCTTTCCGTGAGCAAAAACCCAAGGAACTTGCCTGCTTCCACCCCAAAGACGCACTTCTCTGGATTCAACTTCAGCCTGTACTTCGCTATCGTATTAAATAGCTCCTCCAAGTCGTCAACATGCTGATCTCATGCCTGGGACGTCACCACCATGTCATCTACATAGGCCTGCACATTGCGTCCCAGCATGGGGGCAAGGACCTTGTCCATCAGCCTCTGATACGTGGCACCCGCGTTCTTCAGCCCAAATGGCATGACTGTGTAGCAGTAGCAAGACAGGTCTGTCATGAACGCAGTCTTGTTCTCGTCCATCGGGTGCATCTTGATCTGATTGTACCCAGAGAATGCGTCCAAGAAGCTAAGTAACCTGCAGCCCGAGGCACTGTCTACTAGCGCATCTATGTTGGGCAGAGGGTAGGAGTCTTTTGGACAGGCCTTCTTGAGATCTGTGAAGTCTACACACATCCTCCACTTCCCATTGGCCTTTTTTACCAGAACGACATTTGCAAGCCACTCAGGATACTGTATTTCCCGTATGTGGCCTGCTTTTAGCAACTTCTGTGTTTCCTCCCTGATGACATGTCTTCGTTCATCATTGAACTTCCTTCTCCTTTGGCGGACTGGTCTGACTTGAGGATTCAGTGCCAGGCGATGGCATAGGAAATCAGGGTCAATGCCTGGCATGTCTGAGGGGGACCAGGCGAAAGCGTCCAGATGCTTTTCTATAACCCCCGCTACCTGGTCTTGGGTCTCCTGAGACAGGGACTTACCCAGCTTGAAAATCTTTCCCCCGATCTCCTTCTCCACAACCCCCTCTGCTGGTTCAGGTCGCCTCACCCAGGCGACCTCTGCTCGTGTGACCCCGACGTCACCTCGGGGCATATCTGCTTCATCAACACCTCCTCCCGGTGGTGAGGTGGTCACCATGCAGACTCCCCTCTTCGTCTTGAGGCTATTCTCATAGCACCTTTTAGCCTCTTTTTGATCTGACTTGATGGTTACCACCATCCCCTCCATCGAAGGCAACTTCATCTTCATGTGCCTCGTGGACACCACAGCCCCTAGCCTGTTTAGGGCTGGTCTGCCCAGAAGTATGTTGTAGGCAGATGGGGCGTTCACTACGAAGTACCTGATGTTCTCTGTGCGGGAAGCCACTCCATCAGTGAAAGTGGTCCTCAGCTCGATGTAACCCCGCACTTCCACTTGGTCTCCTGTGAACCCATACAAACAGCCGACGTAGGGTCGCAGCTGATCAGGAGACAATTGTAACTTGTTGAATGTCTACCAGAACATCACATCGGTCGAGCTTCCTTGGTCTACTAGTACCCGGTGCACCTTGCGTGCGGCAGTGACAACCGAAATGACCACCGGATCGTTATCATGGGGAATAACATCCCGGCGATCAGCTTTCATGAAGACGAGGTCGATGTTGGGGAAATGATCTTCCTCGCAGGTCTCCACTGCCATCACCAATCGTGCCTACTTCTTACGTTGCGAAGCAGTGCACCCTCCTCCTGAGAACCCACTGGAGATAATGTGGATCTTGCCATGTATGGGCACTTCGTACCCCTGGTCTGTCCTTGGTACAACGACCGTCTCGCCCTCTTGTGCCTCCTTCAGGCAGTCACTCAAGAACCCACTCTTCACTAACTCGTCCAATTGGTGGCCCAGGGCCAGACAGTTTCGAATGGGGTGACCAAAGGCCTGATGGAACTCGCACCAGGCATTTTTGTTTGGCCCCTGTAAGGACCTGTAAAATTAAATTGGAATAAAAGGAATATATTTTAAATGAATTCTAAGTATGTTTTTATTTAAGATAAAAAGGAAGGAAAGTGTAGCTTAGAAGACTATGAGATTGCCTGGTTAGTACATAATCGCCTGTCGCCTAGATTACACGTGATCGCCAGTCGCCTATGGTGCATATGATCGCCGAAAGTGCACTCAGTATGTGGTCAGGATATTGGATCAACCAGAGTGAGTTCCACAAAACCACACGTATCAAGGTGTGGGTTAAGCCTTAGATACGCTGTGCATGCGAAGCTCTATGCTTGAGCATAAGAAATCGTCCTTAGTGTTGCATGCATGGACGCACGAGGAGTAGGGCTGATCTACTCTTGGAAATGTGAAGCTATCGACGTCACCAAGTCATGTGGAGATGATACCTTGGACGTAACATAGTGGGATGAAGAACCTTCAGCAAGGCGTGGCGATGTGTCATCGGGCATCGCCATGGCGCGAGGCATGTGGACATCGCCGGGGCGCGAGGCATGCGGGCATCGCCAGGCGCGAGGCATGCGGTCATCGCCAGGGCGAGACATCGGTCGTCTCCCAGGGAGAGACATCGGTCGTCCTCCAGAATGAGACATCGGTGGATAGTCATCGCGCGAGCGGTCATCAGTGGAAGGTTATCGCGCGATGTCGAGTTTCACACAGATACGGTGGGACCCAGGCTCTCAGCATGAGACGTACTGCACGCGCGACACGTAGACAAAAAGGGTGGTTCAGAATAGTGACATCAGAGTGTTGGCCTGCGCAGAGGCACGCGTAGTCATACTGTTCAGGGAAACGTACACGCAAGCTCCCCTGGAGAGTGGGTGGTGGCAGCGGCTTTTATGGACAAGTTGGTTTAGATTCAAAAACCCACTTCGGAGAGGCAAAGAACGTTGCAGTGGTTCAAGAGTGACAGAGTGAGCTCACCTTCATCCTTTTCTTTTCTCTCCTTCGCGCTGTCATTCAGGCATCCTCAAGCACCAGTACGACGAGCGACGACTGCCCTTAGAGCACCTGGGAGGTTCTCTGCAAGTTCTACAAACCAGACGCTAAAACAGAGCTAAGGCATCTTTAAGCTTCGGTGGGTTTTGGAGCTCTTGGTATTTTGTGCAAGTCCAGGTAAGGGAAGCTAGCTTTATCCAACGAAAACCTTATATTAGATGACTGAGATGATGGGACAACGTGGTCGCCGGTTTTCAACTGTTATTGTATAATCGCCTGTTTTGGACGAGATCGCCGGTTTTGGCGTTGTTTTTTGAACTCCCTTGTTTTTGTGTTGTTTGAAACTGTTTGAGATTTAAATGTGAAATGCATGTGATATTCAAAAGTCTGAACCGCGGAATGAATGTTGCTGTGACTGAATCGTTCATTAAGTGTTGTATGATGTGTTGAATGTTGTGAATGTGGGATCAAGGCATAGTATTTTCAGGAAAGAAAATACCGTGTAAGATCGTGTAGAGTGTGCATTGACCGGTGATTCGTTTATTATGAGATATTCTGACTCTCCTGATATAATGGAATCATATAGATGAAGTTATTCAGGCGTTGAGAGTCGAAGGAGGTTCATACGTATGGGTGAGTTGTTTGAATGAGAATGAGCTTGACCCGTTGTATGGATTAACCCTGTCATGCTAGGATGGTGATGATATTGAGATTCATTTATACGCTTGTGAATGTGTGTGATTTCACAGCAACCCTGTGAATGTGTGTGATTTCACAGTGGGGCAGTATGACAGGTGCAGATCTCTGAGTCTAGTCATGTCTTCCGGAAGTGGTGTCAAGTGTCTGTGTGTGATGAGTCAGTGGAAGTCTGACGTGACAAATGAGAAACATTGAATTGATAGACACTTGATGAATTATGTAATTTGAACGACTCTTGAGAAATTGTGAAATATGTGTTTACTTGATGGTCATGTGAAGAGAATGAGAAAGTTGATGGTTTTACGTGGGTATCTTAAATTTGTTTTATCTTGATTTTAAAGTTCATATCTAAACTCTCTTTCAAATATCTAGCTTACCCTGTGTTTGGTTCTGTGGCTGTTTTTCTTAAAACTGTGATGATCGTGTATAATTTACACGGGAGCAGATGATGTTGCAGGAAGTAGAGCTCCTCAGTGAGTGGTCGCCGGAAGGAGATCGCCTGTTTCTGTTTCTGTTAGGCGATCACCCTTTTTCTGTTTTCTGATAGGAGATCGCCGTTTTCTGATAGGAGATCGCCTTTTTCTGTTAGTAGATCGCCTGTTTTCTGTTTCTGTTAGGAGATCGCCTGTCTTTCTGTTTTACTGTATTTTGTTTAAGTTTTGGAAAATTGACCGATTATGTATTAAACTCCCTGTGAGGAGCAATTTCATTATATATATACACATATGTTCACTTCAATATTATTGTTTTACCTTTATTTCATTTTATAATTATGAAAAGGATTTGGCGGGATGTTACAGCCCAACCTCTTGTCACTCTTTCGGGGCATCTTCAACCTTTCTGCCACATTAGGAATGGCAATCAGTTCCTTCATCTCCACCACAAATTCATGCCTAGGGGGCATGTCATCCTTGCCTCGCGCCCTAGGTTGTGGTTTTCGGGGCTCATAGGGCTTCTGTTTCCCTTGAGCTTTCTTCTCTGTGGTTGCCTCGTGCACCCGCAGGGGTTGAGGCCGCCGACTAGGCGCTTGGGGCCTTAACGAGACTGCGCTTTCTCGCTTCTCGCTGAGTTCTCCCTCGGCAACAATGTGGGCCACGGCACGCCGTTTTATGTCACCGAAAGTCTTGGGGCGGCTGCGTATCAAAGACTCGCTGAAAGGCCCCGGCAATACGCCCTTCCTGAAAGCGTGCACCACCATGTCTTCATCCTTGGTGTGCAACCTTACCACCATCGCCCCAAACCTGTTGAGGTAATCTTTAAGGGACTCCCTCTGGTGCTGCTTTACATCGAAGAGATCGTAGGACACTGGTGGAGGGGCCCTGTTGACAAGATATTGCTCCTTGAAAAGCGCGGAGAATTGTGCGAAAGACGTGATATGTCCCTCAGGCAAACTCACGAACCATTCTAGCGTATTTCCTGTCAGTGTGGCCATAAAAAGCTTACAATGCACTGCGTCGGACCCTCCTGACAACATCATCTGCGTATGGAAAGCAGTGAGATGTGTTTCAGGATCTTCTTTCCCAGTGAACACGGTCTTAGGCCCTACAAAGGTGGCTGGGACCACCGTGTTCATAATTGCCTGGGAGAAAGGCATGGGAAAGGCCCTTGGGGGCACTAGTGGGGCTCGATCATCCTCCCCACGATCTCCAGCTTGTTATAGGTGTTGCAAATTCAAGCGTAGCTCCTCATTCCCTCGGTGCAACTCCTCATTCCTGGCCTATGAGGCGACCAGGTCTTCCTGCATACGCGCCTGGTGCGCTCTGGACTCTGCCACTGTCTCCTGGAGGGCGCGCATCGTTTCCATAAGCTGTTGCATGGTAACGCTGTCGCCCCCATTTGGTGGAACGGACCCGTGTCTTGTATTCCTCATCTTCTGCGGTTTTTTCTCTCGCTCTCGTGTATGGGACCTTGTTTTACTCTGGCCCCACGGTGGGCGCCAAATGTTCTTGCCGGTTGACTCGCTTGTCAGTTGACTCCACGACACTCACACGCCTCCTCCCTCACGTTGATACGTGCTTGGTTCTTTCGAAACAATCTGCACCTGCAAAAGAGAAAGGGGGCGCCCTAGAGGCCGTTTGCACTCCGACGCTCAAGTCAATAGTGGGCAAGTAACACCAAGTGTATTGAGTCTCTCTGTGTTTAGGTCTAAAAACTGCGTACCTTTGTGAAGTATTTTACTGTCCCTTATATAGTCTAGGGTTTACTGTGCCGCTAGCCCTAATTAGGGTCTACTGCGCTGCTAGCCATATTTAGGGTTTACTGGAATACCCTTGTGCCGTTATCACCCAATCTTAGGGTAATCTAGCACATAAGGTTTCCTTCTCTGGAGTGCAAACTCTAACAGGGTGACCACCTGGGTGCCTCCTTGTGCACCTAGTCTCTGGGGCCACCTGTTCTGGGAGTGCCTTCACTGTTCACGTGCCATGCATGTAGCTTACTGGGAAAACCCTAGTTCCGATGAGTACTCGTCCCCTCAGGACTCTACACCTAACTGTGCTCTCCCTGCTACCCGCATAGGCTCTTCGTGTAAGGACCTGTAAAAAAATTAAATTGGAATAAAAGGGTATATTTTAAATGAATTCTAAGTATGTTTTTATATAAAATAAAAAGGAAGGAAAATGTAGCTTAGAAGACTATAAGATTTCCTGGTTAGTACATAATCACCGGTCGCCTACTACACATGATCGCCAGGGCGCGAGGCATGTGGACGTAGCCAGGGCGCGAGAGGCATGCAGGCATCGCCAGGGCGCGAGAGGCATGCGGGCGTCGCCAGGGATAGACATCGGTCGTCTCCCAGAGAGAGACATCGGTCGTCTTCCAGGGAGAGACATCGGTCGTCCGCCAGGATGAGACATCGATGAATAGTCATCGCGCGAGCGGTCATCGGTGGAAGATTTTCGCGCGATGTCGAGTTTCACACGAATAAAGTGGGACCCAGACTCCCAGCATGACACGTCCTACACGCGCGCAACGTGGACAAAAAAAGGGTGGTTCAGAATAGTGACATCAGAAAGTTGGCATGCGCAAGAGACACTCGCGGTCGTACTGTTCAGGGAAGTGGTTGGCATGCACAAGAAGACAACCGTGGCCGTACTGTTCAGTGAAACGTACACTCTGGCTTTCTTGCAGAGGGGGTGGTGGCAGCAGCATGCGTGGACAAGTAGGCTTGGATTCAAAAACCCACTGCGAGGAGGCAAAGAACGTTGTAGTGACTCAAGAGTGAAAGAGTGAGTGCATCTTCATCCCTCTCTTTTCTCTCCTTCGCGCTGCGTTTCAGGAAATCTCAAGCACCAGTACGACGAGCGACGACTGCCCTTGGACACTTGGGAGGTTCTCTGCAAGTTCTCCAGACCGGGACACTAAAACAGAGTGAAAGCATCTTAAAGCTTCGTTGGGTTTCGGAGCTCTTAGAGTTTTGCGCTAGTCCAGGTAAGGGAAGCTAGCCTTATTTCCAACGAAAAACCTTATAGTAGATGTTTGAGATGATGGGGCGACGTGGTCGCCGATTTTCAACTGTTATTGTATAATCCCCTGTTTTTGAACGAGATCGCCGGTTTTGGCGTTGTTTTTCGAACTCCCCTGTTTTTGGTGTTGTTTGAAACTATTTGAGATTTAAATGTGATATTCGAAAATTTGAACCTTGACATGAGTTTTTCTGTGACTGGAATCGTTCATTAAGTGTTGTATGACGTGTTGAATGTTGTGAATGTGGGATCAAGGCATAGTATTTTCAGGAAAGAAAATACCGTGTAAGATTGTGTAGGATGTGCATTGATCGGTGATTTCTATAATGAGATATCCTGACTCTGCTGAGATAATGGAATCACATAGAGGAAGTTATTCAGTTGGTGAGAGTCGAAGGAGGTTCATATGAATGGGTGAGTCGTGTGAAAAAGAACGAGCTCGGCCTGTTATATGGATTAACCCTGTCATACTGTGAGAGTGATGAAATTGAGATCGAGATTGTGTTGATGCGCATAGCTGTGGAAACATTACAGCAGTTTAGTATGACAGGTGCAGATCTCTGAGTCTAGTCAATGCACGAGTCTTCCGGAAGTAGTGTCAAGTGTCTTGTGTGATGAGTCAGTGGAAGTCTGACGTGAGAAATGAGGAACATTGAAATTGTTAGACACTTGATGCATTATGTGAAATAGAACGACTCTTGAGAATATTGTGAAATGTGTGATTACTTGGTGGTTATGTGAAGGGAACGAGAAAATTGATAGTTTTTACGTGGATGTCTTTAATTTGTTTCATCTTGATTTTTAAGTTTCATATCTAAACTCTTTTTCAAATGTCTAGCTTACCCTGTGATTTTTGGTGCTGTGTTTGACTTTTTCTTAAACCTGTGATGATCGTGTATAATTTACACGGGAGCAGATGATGTTACAGGAAGTAGAGCTCCTCAGTGAGTGGTCACCGGGAGGAGATCGCCTGTTCCTATTTCTGTTAGGCGATCACCCTTTTTCTGTTCTCTGATAGGAGATCGCCTTTTTGCTGTTAGGAGATCGCCTGTATTTATATTTTACTGTATTTTGTTTACGTTTTCTGGAAAAGTGACCGATTATGTATTAAACTCCCTGTGAGGAGAAACTTCATCACATATATATAATTATGTTCACTTCAATAAAATTGTTTACCTTTATTTTTATTATATAAATATTGAAAGCAATTTGGCGGGATGTTACACTTCGTAATCCAGGCCTCTCCCTACCTCTGGGTATTTAACTGGTCATTGGCCCACTCTGGGAACCAATCTTAGCTGTTCTGTTTACGCTGTTCAAATCACCCAAGACTGATGTCACCTCGCCACACTCTGTTGCCGAGGACTCCTCAACCTGCGGAGTGACAAAGACACATCAGTCCTTTCTGGTGATCGTCACGCCTCTCTGTAGGCTGATGACTAATCACCCCACTCTGTAGGCTGATGACTAATCACCCCTCTCTGTAGGCTGATGACTAATCACCCCACTCTGTAGGCTGATGACTAATCACCCCTCTCTGTAGGCTGATGACTAATCACCCCTCTCATCAATACCACCTGTGGGGTCCATTCCACGTGGCTTTGGCCCATGCTGTGGGACCCAGCTGACGTCCGAGGACTGGTCGGTACGCTTTTAACTCTTGAAAAATTGTCAAATTAAACCTATATATTTGTTACTATCAAATATCAATATTTTTTTCTTCCATTTCAAACATAGTCAAACATCATTAATTCAATTAAGATAAAAATTAAATATCAATATTCTTCCATTTCAAAAACATTAAAAATAGCTAATTCAAAAATATTAAACATAAACACCACTACAATTAACATAGTTAATTCAAAAATATTAATATTTTTTTCTTGTCCAAGTTGTCACTGTCAAGCCCAACCCAAATTAACATACAAACTTTTTTTTGTGGGCTAGCGGACCAGCCTGTCTCGCCCCGTTGTTGGCCCACGCGAGTTGCGAGTTATGCGAGGTGGACTAAAATGGGTCAGCAGGTTGAAAATTTGAGCCCGTCCCGCGTTTTTTACTAGCAGGCTGCGAGCCGACCCGCATGGTCGCCCCACTTTGTCACCCCTAAAAAATATAAAAAACTTCAAATTTATAAATAATACAATAAAACTGACATTATTGATGAAATGTTATTGATAAATATTTATTATCGGAAAATAACACGTTATCAATAAAAATTTATTGAAATTTTTGAAGTGATAGATGATCCGGTCGGTCATCGGTAGTCGATGACGTCAGCAGCAGTTGACCACGTGGACCGTTCACGGGGTGACACGTGGTAGAGGATAGCAGGTGAATCAGGGAGGCGATCACTCAGAATGGTGATCGGTGGTCGATGGCTAAGGGACCACCACCCGCAGATCAGTGTCAGGTGAGCGCCTGGAAGCAGAGCGCGAGAAGTAAAGAAGCACTTATCAGTCATCGGGGGTTTCCTGTTAACACACAGTTAAGCTGGAACCCAGGCTCCCAGCGAGAGCGTTACGCAAGAAGCACAGATCAGTGATCGCCTATCGCCGTGTGTGAAGATTAGTAATCGCCTATCGTCGTGTGTGAAGATCAGTAATCGCCTATCGCCGTGTGTGAAGATCAGTAATCGCCTAGATTGCACATGATCGCCGTATGTGAAGATTAGGAGATCGGGTGGTCACCAAGTTGTAAGGACCTGTAAAATTAAATTGGAATAAAAAGGGATATATTTTAAATGAATTCTAAGTATGTTTTTATTTAAAATAAAAAGGAAGGAAAGTGTAGCTTAGAAAACTATAAGATTTCCTGGTTAGTACATAATCGCCGGTCGCCTACTACGCATGATCGCCAGGGCGCGAGGCATGCAGGCATCGCCGGGGCGCGAGGCATGCGGGCAACGCTGGGGCGCGAGGGGCATGCGGGCGTCGTCAGGGCGCGAGGCATGCAGGCATCGCCAGGGCGCGAGAGGCATGCAGGCGTCGCCAGGGATAGACATCGGTCGTCTTCCAGAGAGAGACATCGGTCGTCTTCCAGGGAGAGACATCGGTCGTTTGCCAGTATGAGACCTCAGTGGATAGTCATCGCGCGTGCGGTCATCGGTGGAAGGTTATCGCGCGATGTCGAGTTTCACACAGTTAAGGTGGGACCCAGACTCCCAGCATGGCACGTCCTGCATGCGCACCACGTGGACAAAAAGGGTGGTTCAGAATAGTGACATCAGAAGGTTGGCATGCGCAAGAGACACTCGCGGTCGTACTGTTCAGGGAAGTGGTTGGCATGCATAAGAAGACAACCATGGCCGTACTGTTCAGTGAAACGTACACTCTGGCTTTCTTGCAGAGGGGGTGGTGGCAGCAGCATGCGTAGACTAGTAGGCTTGGATTCAAAAACCCACTGCGAGGAGGCAAAGAACGTTACAGAGACTCAAGAGTGAAAGAGTGAGTGCATCTTCATCCCTCTCTTTTCTCTCCTTCGCGCTGCGATTCAGGCTTCCTCAAGCACCAGTTCGACCAGCGACGACTGCCCTTCGAGCACTTGGGAGGTTCTCTGCAAGTTCTACAAACCAGACGCTGAAAACAGAGTGAAAGCATCTTAAAGCTTCGTTGGGTTTCGGAGCTCTTAGAGTTTTGCGCTAGTCCAGGTAAGGGAAGCTAGCTTTATTTTCAATAAAAGCCGTAGTTTTGCTGTCTCTGAAGTTTAGTAATGAGATATCCTGACTCTGCTGAGATAATGAGATATCCTGACTCTGCTGAGATAATGGAATCACATAGAGGAAGTTATTCAGTTGGTGAGAGTCGAAGGAGGTTCATATGAATGGGTGAGTCGTGTGAAAAAGAACGAGCTCGGCCTGTTATATGGATTAACCCTGTCATACTGTGAGAGTGATGAAATTGAGATCGAGATTGTGTTGATGCGCATAGCTGTGGAAACATTACAGCAGTTTAGTATGATAGGTGCAGATCTCTGAGTCTAGTCAATGCACGAGTCTTCCGGAAGTAGTGTCAAGTGTCTTGTGTGATGAGTCAGTGGAAGTCTGACGTGAGAAATGAGAAACATTGAATTGATAGACACTTGATGTATTATATGAAATAGAACGACTCTTGAGAATATTGTGAAATATGTGTTTAGTTGATGGTTTACGTGGGTATCTTGAATTTGTTTTACCTTGATTTTAAAGTTCATATATAAACTCTCTTTCAAATATCTGGCTTACCCTGTGATTTTTTGTGTTGTGTTTGGCTTTTCTTAAACCTGTGATGATCGTGTATAATTTACACGGGAGCAGATGATGTTGCAGGAAGTAGAGCTCCGCTGTGAGTGGTCGCGGGAAGGAGATCGCCTGTTCCTTTTCTGTTAGGCGATCACCCTTCTTCTGTTTTCTGATAGGAGATCGCCGTTCTCTGATCGTCTGTCTTTCTATTTTAATGTAATTTTGTTTACGTTTTTTTTGGAAAATTGACCGAATTTGTATTAAACTCCCTGTGAGGAGAAACTTCATTACATATATATAATTTTGTTCACTTCAATCTATTTGTTACCTTTATTTTCCTTTATATAAATATGAGTAGTATTTTGGCGGGATGTTACACAAGTCGCCGAAAGGAGCACATCGCCGGGTATTTGAGAAGACTTGTGTGAGTCGGGATACCCAGTGGTAACCAGCTCTTCATGTTAAGGTTGCGCGCAGAGTAGCCTGTGCACTATGCTACTCCCTGTGTGGATAACTTAGTCGTAGGAGCAAAGTGGAAGTAACGTTTCAGCTGCAGGTACTCCAGATGATGACACGTGTATGACCAGATGTTATCCATGTAAGGACCTGTGAAATTGAATTGGAATAAAAGTGGTATATTTAAATAATTTCAGAAGATGTTATTATTTAAAATACAAAGAGCTGGTAAATGAAGTTTCGTAGTAGTCGGACCTCGGACGTCGCCCAAGATCTGGGGTCAGCTGGTAGAGGTCGGTCGGCTGACATGTAGATCAAGAAGAGTAAAGGAGGAAATGTGTAGCTAAGAAGTCTCCTACGAGATCGCCGTTATTGAAGATAGAGGCGATCTCCGACTCCTCTGGCACATAATCGCCTGTCGCCTAGAGGAGACATGAGCACCAATCGCCTAGAGTGTACGTGATCGGCGGGAATGCACGTAGTATGTGGTCAAGATACTGAATCAACCAGAGTGGGTTCCAACAACCACGCGTATCAAGGTGTGGGTTAAGCCTTAGATACGCTGTGCATGCGAAGCTCTACGCTTGAGCAAAAGAGATCACCCTTAGTGTTGCATGCAAGGGCGCGAGAGGTATGTGGGACGTCGCCAGGCGCGCGAGGCGTGTGGACGTCGCCAGGCGCGCGAGGCGTGTGGACGTCGCCAGGGCGAGCGAGGCGTGCGGACGTTGCCAGGGCGCGCGAGGCGTGTGGACGTCGCCAGGGCGCGCGAGGCATGAGGCATCGTCAGAGCGCGAGAGGCATGCGGGCATCACCAGGGCACGAGGCATGTGGACGTGGCCAAGGCACGAAAGGCGTGCGGGCATCGCCAGGGCACGATGCATGTGGACGTGGCCAGGGCACGAGAGTTATGAGGGCGTCGCCAGGGATGACATCAGTCGTCTCCCAGAAGAAGACATCGGTCGTCTTCCAGGACGAAGGAGACATCGGTCGTTCGCCAGGATGAGTCAGCAGTGGAAAGTTATCGCGCGACGTCGAGTTTCAAACAGAGTAAAGTGGGACCCAGACCCCCAGCATGAAACACCCTGCACGCGCGCCACGTAGACAAAAAGAGTGGTTCAGGCTAGTGACCTCAGAGTGTTAGCCTGCGCAGAGGCACGCTTAGGTGTACTGTTCAGCGAAGCGTACACGCAAACTCCCTGCAGAGTGGGTGGTGGCAGCGGTTTTTGTGGAGAAGTCAGCTTAAGATGCAAAAAAACCCATTTCTGAGGGAGAAGGAAAGAAATGTTGCTGTGGTTCCAGAGCTAAAGGGTGCGTTTATCTCCCTTCTCCTCCATTCTCTCCTTCGCGCTGCGATTCTAGCACCTTCACACGAGAGTACGACAAGCGACGGCCACCATTAGAGCACCTGGGAGGTTCTCTGCAAGTCCTTCAACCAGACGCAAAAACAGAGCCAAGGCGTCGTTCAAGCTTCGTTGGGTTTCGAAGCTCTGGTGTTTGGCGCAAGTCCAGGTAAGGGAAGCTAGACCTCTTTTTCCATACAAGCCATAGTGTAGCTATCTCTGAAGTGAGGGCGACGTGGTCGCCATTTTTGTTTTCATCTGCGTAAAATGCTCTGTTGTGTGCTTGGGCGACGTGGTCGCCGGTTTTATATACAGTCTTCGAAACACCCTGTTTTTGAACTAGATCGCCGGTTTTGGCGCTGTTTTTTTACGAACTCCCCTGTGTTTGACGTTGTTTGAAGCTGTTTGGGATTTAAATACAATATATATATATGTGATATTTCGAAAGTTTGAAACGTTGAAATGGTTGTTGCTGTGATTTGAAATATTCTTTGTATGGCATGACGTCTTGAATGCTGTGAATGTGGGATCGAGGCATAGTATTTTCAGGAAAAGAAAATACCGTGTAAGATCTTGTAGTAGGTGCATTGATCGGTGATTCCTAAGGGGATATCCTGACTCTGCTGAGGTAATGGAATCACGTAGAGGAAGTTACTCAGTTGTTGAGAGTCGAAGGAGGTCTATATGATGGGCGTCTCGTGTGAAAAAGAACGAGCTCCGCCTGTCCTATGGATTAACCCTGTCATACCAGGAGAACTATTGACATTGAGATGATATATGCGCATGCTGTGTGGATTCACAGCGACCCTGTGTGGATTTCACAGTGGTGTGGTATGACAGGTGCAGATCTCTGAGTCTAATCAACGCACGAGTCAATCCGGAAGTAGTGTCAAGTGTCTTGTGTGGTTAGTCAGTGGAAAGTCTGACGTGAGAAATGAGAAACATTGATAGTTTATAGACACTTGATGCAGTATTGTGAAATGGAATGAATATGGGTGAATGTTGTGAAATGTGTGATTTTGGGCGATCAGGTGAATGATATGAGCAACTCTACGTTTTACATGGATATTTTGAAACTTGTTTTACGTTGATTGTCATGTTCATGATTTAAACTCTCTTTAAAATATCTAGCTTACCCTGCGTATTTTGGTTCTGTGGTTTTCTCTTAAAACTGTGATGATCGTGTATTGTACACGGGAGCAGATGATCTTCCAGGAAGTAGAGCTCCTTAGTGAGTGATCGCCGAGGAGGAGATCGCCGGTTTTCTGTCTCTATCGGGTGATCGCCTGTTTCTGCCTCTATCGGGTGATCGCCTGTTTTTTTCTGTCCTGATAGGTGATCGGCTGTTTTGGCTCCTCTGATAGGAGATCGGTCTCGTCCGATAGGCGATCGGTTTCTTCCGATAGGAGATCGCCTGCTTTGTTTTTTTTACTGTATTTTGTTTATGTTTCTGGAAAATTTGACCGAATTTGTATTAAACTCCCTAAGAGGAGCAACTTCATTTCATATATATAATATTTTGTTCATAGAATCTATTTGTCACCTTTACTTTCATTTTATATTTATTTCAAAGTAATTTGGAGGGATGTTACATTAATGGTATCAGAGCAGTTCGTCCTTAGGATGACCTGAGGGCTGTGGATCCATTGTGTTTCTTCTGCTCATGAAATTTGTTTGAGTTTAAAATAATAACTATAGTGAAAGGTTTTCAAACGTTTTTGTATTGAAATTTTGTGTGTGCTTTGGTGAATATATGTTCTAATTGAAAATCTTAGTATTAAGAATGAGAAGGTCTTGATAAAGTAGTGAGGGTGCACACTCATAACTGGATCGAGATGAGTCTCAATCTTAATTCCAAAGGTTTGATGTTTAGCATATATTGAATTCTGGTGTGAGCTATCTCATTCTCTTAAGTGTCTTTGTAATTGATTGAAAATGGTTGATTGGATTGGTGACTGCAGACCAGTAGTTGTTCTGGTGTTATGCTTGATGTTATAAGCATTATGATCCTGTTGATGAACTCAAATTCTAAATGACTTTGAGATGTTGACCTTTGTAAGGTCTAGATGTTACCTCCTGAATGAATCGATTTCTTATCGATCTCATTCTTATAGTTGTTGGGGGGGGGTATAAAAACCAATAGTTTCCTAATCTTCTACAGAGAAGAATGGCTCCTAGATAGCCTACCCCTCCCAAACCTTCTACTGAAATGGGCCAGATCGCCAGGGCCATTGGGATGATGGCGAGTACCATCCAGCAGCAGAGTACGGCGATGTCTCAGAATCACCAAGCTACGGTGCATTATGAGGAGACCGCCAGATCGGCTGCAACCCCAACGTCAGTCAGCCTCAGGAGCAGATGGGACTGACCGAGTTCATGAGGCGCAACCCACCCAAGTTCAGTGGGAATGCTACCCCAGATCAAGCAGATCAGTGGGTCAGAGAGTTGGAGAAAATCTTTAGGGCGACCTCCTGCCCTGAAGAGAAGAAATTGCTGTTCGCCACTTATCTGCTATCAGGAGAAGCTGAGTTCTGGTGGATGGGAGCTCATCTGATGATGGAGGCCCGAGGGGATGTATCGGATTGGGAGAGCTTCAGGATGAAGTTCTTGGAGAAACACTTCCCTGACAGCGCCAAGTTTGCGAGGGAAGCTGAGTTCCTGAAGTTGGAGCAGGGGGATGTAGGGAAGATGATGATGGTGGAGGCACGGGAGAAGAGTGACTCTCGGGTGATCAGGTCACACCCAGGGGGTTCTTTCAGTGGGAAGGCCAAGGTGCAGCACCCACAAAACAAACCTTATGCGGGACCTCCACCACATCGGGCAGGGGCAGTTTCGCCCCAGTTCCAGCAGCAACAAAGATGGAAACCTAGATGCCAAAAGATGGGGCACATATCTAGAGATTATCCTAGCAGAAATAGGATGACTCAATCCAGTGGTTCCCAACAGATGAGGAATGAAGGCAGCAAACCTCAGGCAGCAGGGAGAATGGTTGCCATGACAGGAGCAGAGGTGCCTCAGTCAGGTAACTTGGTGGAAGGTGCTTCGTGATACTCACTCGGTCGGAGGTGGAGAATAAAAGGGACGTAAGCAGAATACCCGTGGTGAAAGATTTCACGGATGTATTTCCAGAAGAGATACCTGAATTACCCCCTAAGAGAGAGGTGGAACTCTCTATTGTTTTGGGTGCCTGGAACTGGACCGGTGGCAATGGCTCCAGCTGAGTTGATGGAATTAAAGAAAGAAGTGTAATTTACATTTGGTGTACCAAGGTTTAGTTTCAGCTACATATAAGTTATGGAGAGTATATAAGCAGAATGTTGAGGGTTTAAAGACTTAAGCATGTGTATCCATAGGAAGTACCGGGGTTAAGTTCCAAAAATGAAAGAATGAATTTTCTTTTATTTGAAGCTTGGGAGATGTTTATGTCGATGAAACAGCATGAGATGACTCTAGCTTAACCACAAGCTTAAAAGGAAAGAGGAGATGTTGTATTTATGTCTAAAGTTCAATTAGACAGAGAAAGTTGCTGAAAAGTACCAAGTAGAGAAGTTACTGGGAGAGAGAGAAAGCTTCACGCAGAATGGATGCTATTTTGTGGATCGTGATTTGGAAGATGAGTATGGAAATGGTGGATGAGGAGTGATGAGAAAGGGAAATGGAAAGATATTCTTGTATCCAAATATGACTCGGAACTTGGGGGAAACCGAGCTCATTCGAAATATCAATCGTGGTGGTGGAGAGACGTACGTAGGATGTGCGAGGAGGGTGAAGATGATGGTCAGTTCCAAAAAGTCATTGTTTGGAAAGTTAGAGGCGGAGGGGACGTGAGATTTCAGGAGGATGCGGGGGCCACTAACTCTAACTTTAAAGCAACGTGGCTGGTCTATGTGCTTCAAGTAGATAAGTGCTCTATTTGTTCGACATGAGGATTTGAGGTCCCACCTTGAGAACTTCTATCTTATACGTATGCCATCCAAGTAAAATCAAGTGTGGAAGGGAATGTGGGTGGCAATAGTCTGTTGTATCTTGGAGAGGAGGAATAGAGTTGTCCTTAAGCAAGAAATTCTGAATGCAGAGGAAATTTTCCAATCGGCTCCACTACTTACATGATTGTGGTTGAGAGATATGGTGTGTTCGTTCTTGTATGCCTTTTCAGATGGGCACCTGAACCCAAATCAATGCATCCAATGTATACATTGGACAAGGAGGAAATGATGGGGACAGGAAGCCGAGTTGGCAAAAGAAGTCATAAGGATGATTTAGAAAGTAACAGCAACAAGAACTTTGTCGTTATAAGGTGCAGAATTATGTAGCATAGTGGTGAACCAAAGGTATTCCTGTAGGGAACGTGAGAATTAGATCAGCAGTGGGAAGTCGATGGATGGTTTTGATCAAGAAGCGGAAGTTGATTCCTAGAAGGATATTTCGGATCCTAGTTTGAATGGACTAGGAGGCATGAGCAGTAGCCAGCTGTCCTTTTTCCTTCCGATGAAGGGATCTTGCTCACTTTTCTCTAAAGGGGCTAGTCCTGGTTCTGTTAAGGGCCTAGTTCTGGACTTGCTCGACCAAGTCTTCAGGGTTGGAAGTAGAGTGTGAGTACTGGAGTCGGCGCTCATTGGGGCAGCATATTCCATAAGCAGGAATGTAAAATGGAATTCGATGAAGTATTGGAGTAGGAAGAGTTGGCTCAGCAGACAACCGAGAGGGCGGAACTGATACAGGGCAGAATGAAAGTTTCACAAAGTCGGCAGATGTCCGAGGCAGAGCAGAGGAGAAGACCTTTGGGGTTTGCTGCTGGGGGATCATGTCCTTATGAGGGAGGACACCAGCCAAGGGTGTAAGATGGGCGATCAGATCAAAGAAGCTGTCCCCTAAGTTTGTTGGGCCATATCAGATTCTAAGGGGGGGGATCAGTCCAGTGGTTTATGAGATCGCCCCACCTCCCCATTTAGCAAACCTGCATAATGTATTTCACGTATCACGGCTAAGGAAGTATCTTGCAGACCCTAGTCACGTGTTGGAAGCGGACGACGTGAAGATCGGGTGATTCACCAGGGGGAGTTTGAAGAAAACATGAGAGAAGCATATCCCTACCTCCTTCCCTTATAATTCAATTTTCGAGGACGAAAATTTTTCTTGTTGGGGAGAATGTAAGGACCTGTGAAATTGAATTGGAATAAAAGTGGTATATTTAAATAATTTCAGAAGATGTTATTATTTAAAATACAAAGAGCTGGTAAATGAAGTTTCGTAGTAGTCGGACCTCGGACGTCGCCCAAGATCTGGGGTCAGCTGGTAGAGGTCGGTCGGCTGACATGTAGATCAAGAAGAGTAAAGGAGGAAATGTGTAGCTAAGAAGTCTCCTACGAGATCGCCGTTATTGAAGATAGAGGCGATCTCCGACTCCTCTGGCACATAATCGCCTGTCGCCTAGAGGAGACATGAGCACCAATCGCCTAGAGTGTACGTGATCGGCGGGAATGCACGTAGTATGTGGTCAAGATACTGAATCAACCAGAGTGGGTTCCAACAACCACGCGTATCAAGGTGTGGGTTAAGCCTTAGATACGCTGTGCATGCGAAGCTCTACGCTTGAGCAAAAGAGATCACCCTTAGTGTTGCATGCAAGGGCGCGCGAGGTATGTGGACGTCGCCAGGGCGCGCGAGGCGTGTGGACGTCGCCAGGGCGCGCGAGGCGTGTGGACGTCGCCAGGGTGCGCGAGGCGTGCGGACGTTGCCAGGGCGCGCGAGGCGTGTGGACGTCGCCAGGGCGCGCGAGGCATGAGGCATCGTCAGAGCGCGAGAGGCATGCGGGCATCACCAGGGCACGAGGCATGTGGACGTGGCCAAGGCACGAAAGGCGTGCGGGCATCGCCAGGGCACGATGCATGTGGACGTGGCCAGGGCACGAGAGTTATGAGGGCGTCGCCAGGGATGACATCGGTCGTCTCCTAGAAGAAGACATCGGTCGTCTTCCAGGACGAAGGAGACATCGGTCGTTCGCCAGGATGAGTCAGCAGTGGAAAGTTATCGCGCGACGTCGAGTTTCACACAGAGTAAAGTGGGACCCAGACCCCCAGCATGAAACGCCCTGCACGCGCGCCACGTAGACAAAAAGAGTGGTTCAGGCTAGTGACCTCAGAGTGTTAGCCTGCGCAGAGGCACGCTTAGGTGTACTGTTCAGCGAAGCGTACACGCAAACTCCCTGCAGAGTGGGTGGTGGCAGCGGTTTTTGTGGAGAAGTCAGCTTAAGATGCAAAAAAACCCATTTCTGAGGGAGAAGGAAAGAAATGTTGCTGTGGTTCCAGAGCTAAAGGGTGCGTTTATCTCCCTTCTCCTCCATTCTCTCCTTCGCGCTGCGATTCTAGCACCTTCACACGAGAGTACGACAAGCGACGGCCACCATTAGAGCACCTGGGAGGTTCTCTGCAAGTCCTTCAACCAGACGCAAAAACAGAGCCAAGGCGTCGTTCAAGCTTCGTTGGGTTTCGAAGCTCCTGGTGTTTGGCGCAAGTCCAGGTAAGGGAAGCTAGACCTCTTTTTCCATACAAGCCATAGTGTAGCTATCTCTGAAGTGAGGGCGACGTGGTCGCCATTTTTGTTTTCATCTGCGTAAAATGCTCTGTTTGTGTGCTTGGGCGACGTGGTCGCCGGTTTTATATACAGTCTTCGAAACACCCTGTTTTTGAACTAGATCGCCGGTTTTGGCGCTGTTTTACGAACTCCCCTGTGTTTGACGTTGTTTGAAGCTGTTTGGGATTTAAATACAATATATATATATGTGATATTTCGAAAGTTTGAAACGTTGAAATGGTTGTTGCTGTGATTTGAAATATTCCTTTGTATGGCATGACGTCTTGAATGCTGTGAATGTGGGATCGAGGCATAGTATTTTCAGGAAAGAAAATACCGTGTAAGATCTTGTAGTAGGTGCATTGATCGGTGATTCCTAAGGGGATATCCTGACTCTGCTGAGGTAATGGAATCACGTAGAGGAAGTTACTCAGTTGTTGAGAGTCGAAGGAGGTCTATATGATGGGCGTCTCGTGTGAAAAAGAACGAGCTCCGCCTGTCCTATGGATTAACCCTGTCATACCAGGAGAACTATTGACATTGAGATGATATATGCGCATGCTGTGTGGATTCACAGCGACCCTGTGTGGATTTCACAGTGGTGTGGTATGACAGGTGCAGATCTCTGAGTCTAATCAACGCACGAGTCAATCCGGAAGTAGTGTCAAGTGTCTTGTGTGGTGAGTCAGTGGAAAGTCTGACGTGAGAAATGAGAAACATTGATAGTTTATAGACACTTGATGCAGTATTGTGAAATGGAATGAATATGGGTGAATGTTGTGAAATGTGTGATTTTGGGCGATCAGGTGAATGATATGAGCAACTCTACGTTTTACATGGATATTTTGAAACTTGTTTTACGTTGATTGTCATGTTCATGATTTAAACTCTCTTTAAAATATCTAGCTTACCCTGCGTATTTTGGTTCTGTGGTTTTCTCTTAAAACTGTGATGATCGTGTATTGTACACGGGAGCAGATGATCTTCCAGGAAGTAGAGCTCCTTAGTGAGTGATCGCCGAGGAGGAGATCGCCGGTTTTCTGTCTCTATCGGGTGATCGCCTGTTTCTGCCTCTATCGGGTGATCGCCTGTTTTTTTCTGTCCTGATAGGTGATCGGCTGTTTTGGCTCCTCTGATAGGAGATCGGTCTCGTCCGATAGGCGATCGGTTTCTTCCGATAGGAGATCGCCTGCTTTGTTTTTTTTACTGTATTTTGTTTATGTTTCTGGAAAATTTGACCGAATTTGTATTAAACTCCCTAAGAGGAGCAACTTCATTTCATATATATAATATTTTGTTCATAGAATCTATTTGTCACCTTTACTTTCATTTTATATTTATTTCAAAGTAATTTGGAGGGATGTTACAATCCACGTGTCAAGAGGAATAACCGTCAGGAGAGAGAAAGACTCAGGTATATATACGAAATTCTTAACGGAATTAGGGAGGGATTCATTTTCTGGTTGTGATTCACTTGTACACGGTTCTAAGTTTTCTTTGAAGTTCTTGGTTGATTCAATCACTGACTTGAGCGTCGGAGCGCAACCGGTCGCAGAGGCGCCATATTGTTCTTTTAGGTTTCTTGGAGGATTGTCAGGTGAAGGTCTTTGGTGTGCTTGGCGCGAAGCTGGTGAGGACGAGGTTCGAGGAGGAGAAGCTTGAACGCTTTGGTCAAGAGGCTGGATCAATAGATAATAAATGTTATTTTTTTATCAGATAGAGGTAAATGTTATAATAACTAAAACCTCATCCATAATATTTATTTAATGGATGAATTATGTGTGATCTATATAAGATTGTTATACACATCCACTGGTAGTTAAGGAATATTAAGATTATGTTGGTAATATGTTTGAATTCAGTATGTAATAAAATATATTGATATTGATATTAATATATTTTATTCTATTATTTATTATTGAGAAATATTAAGGTAATGATTATTTAATTAAAAATGGTATATATAAATATTTGATTAATAAAATATTAATTATTTAATTAATAGATAGTAATCTCATAATTATCTAATTAATAACTATTAATCTATTACCTATTTAATTAATAAATATTATTATAAAAGTAATTTAATTAATAATATATTAATGTAAGAATTATTTAATGAATAAACACTAGCGTGTTGATTTTGTAAATAATAATTTATCTTCCTCTATTATATTTATGCATGGCTCTATATTTATGTATTGCTCTCTCTTGTGTTTTCCTTAAATCTTCACACTTTCACTCCCACTCTCTCACCTCCTCAATTTTTCACTCTCAATCCAAATCAATCAAGCATTAGGATATGATGGTGAGAAAAGGTGCAATGTTTATAAGGGTTAGAACTGTTTTCTTATTTTGGCTGCTCATACAACCTTCAACCAGTCTTTCTTTGGACCCTGAAAAAACTGTAGTTGTGGAAAATGGTTTAGAAGGAGGTCAAGACCTCTTCTTTCATTGCAAATCTTCAGACAGTGATCTTGGTGTGCAGCAGCTTCATTTGAATGGAACTTTTAGATGGAGATTTAGAGTTAACTTATTTGAAACAACATTGTTTCATTGCATCTTTCAATGGGAAGGTGCCTCGCACAGCTTTGTTATTTACAAAGCAAAAAGGGATCAATACATTTGTAATGTATGCAGTTGGATGGTAAAAGAAGAAGGTCCATGTATGTATTTTCCTGGAAATCTTAACTGCTATAATTGGTACACTTAAGAAGAAGAACGAGTTTGATTGTACATGGAATTCGGAACTCAATCTTTGTGCGTTTCTTATCCTAATTACTTTTAATAAAACAATATGAATAAAATTTAAAGGTACAATCCATGCTTTTGGTTGCTTTTTATGTGGAGTTGCACTTTTATTTTTCTTTATAATATATCCCATTGCTAATTTTCAATTTTTAATTATGATATCTTATAGTTTCCTAATTTTTAAAGTTATACGTTTTATTTCATTTGTTAGATGATAATATATATTGGCATTGAGGTGGAATGTTAATTTTGATATGATTTTTTAACATCATATTTGATCAAACATCTTAATCATAAATTTTGACCAAAATAGCATATTTTGACTATTTACTTCTTCTAATATTATATTATATCAAATATATATTCGAATATCATACTTTTTTTAATTATTATTCAAATAGAACGGTTTAATATAGTAGAATATAGTAGTTCAGGTTCCATTTTGAACTTGATATTATTATTTTTATTTAAAAATTAAGGAAAAACAATTTAAATATAATATCTAGAAAATAAATATTTTAAATAAATTTGTAGAAAATGTGTATTTTAAAAAGTAAAATTTTAAAGGTACTTATATTAATAAGTAATATTTTAGAAAAATAAATATATTTACAAAATAAAAATTTAGAAAACTAATTATATTAAGAAATGATTATTTAAAAGTTAATTTATAAATTATATCCTTTTATGAACGTTTTATTTTACAAAAATAATTATTACATTTATAAATATTTTAATCATTATATTTAGTATTAACAAATTAATAATTTAAATTATATGAAACATTTTTCACTATTTTTTAGAATTTTTATTTTCTTTTCTCAATGAAATTTTCAAAACAAAATTTCAAAAATAAATTATTCAAAATTTATAAGCCTTAATTTTGTTAAAAAAAAATCTTATTGCATACAATAAATGTTTTATAAATAATTATTTCTTCAAATAATTATTTTTCTAAATTATTATGTTCTATATAATTATTATTTTAATATTTGTTTTTGAGAAATTAGTTTTCAATCCAATTTTTTTAATTTTTTTTTAAAATAAAAAATCATCAACTCTTTTCCTTCATTTTTAAATAAAAAATAATAATAAAATCGTGTTCAGAATGAAATTAAATTCTGAATCCCTACAATAATCGTACTATTTAAATAATTTTTTAATGTAATATTTATACTTATATATAAATGAAATTTTTTTTAACAGTTCTAAATTTTTTTTCTATTCTATCTTTATATAAATATTTAATTTTATTTTATTATTATGGGCATTACGTTATTTTCTATTTTTTTCTTAAACAACGTTATGTTGAGAGATTTTAAATTGAAAGAGAGGTGGAAGAGTTTTTTTTATTTTTTATTTTTTATATTTCAGTCATTTTCTATTTTTTATATATTTACTAAATAAGTAATTATTTTTATAATTATTTGAAAACTGTTTTTTTAACGCAATATTTATATCTATACCTATATATAAATGAAATTTCCCTTTTTAACTACTCTCAATTCTTTTCCTATTCTATCTTAATATAAATATTTGATTTTATTTCATTATTATGGGCATTACGTCATTTCCTATTTTTTCTAAAACATTGATATACGGAATGATTTTGAATTGAGAGAGAGGTAGAGGAGTGTTTTTTTTTTTTGGATATTTCAGTCATTTCCTATTTTTTAAATATTTACTAAATAAGTAATTATTTTTATAATTATTTTGAAAACTACTTTTTAAAAAAAAACTAATATAATGAAATGTTCTTACACCTGAAGTGATTTTTTTTCCATATCTTTATCTTTCATAAAAATTATAATTTTTATCTTTTTTTATTATTTAGTTAATTGACACTTTTAATTAATTCTTAATATTAAACATAATTATATATAAATGATAAAAATAAAAAAATGGAGATACACATATACTATTTTGATTTAATTGACATATTTTATTTAATTTTTAATATTAAAAATAACTATATATAAATGATAAAAATAAAAAAAATAGATGGACAGATGCAATAACGTCTATGTTTCTACTAGTGATTTATAAGTTAGATATATGACACAGTACATTATTGGGAAAAAATGACAAAAAAATCTAAATATGTTATTTTAGTCAAAATGTATATGAAGGAGAATTTCCCAAATTAATTGAGATGTGTTTGGTTGCTTTTCAATAGTATTTGCACAGTAAAAATAAATATCTTATTGTTCTTGCCGGTTGACTCGGTTGTCGTTGACTCTGAGATAGGTAGTGACACCTGTCTACCGTGCAGTGGGTTGATGGCTTCGTTGAAGCAGAGGGACCCTACCTGTAATTGCACTCTGACGCTCAAGTCAGTACAGGGCAAGAAACATCAAATAACTAAGGTATCTCAAGCCAAGAGTGTATGAGAACTCTAAGCTTGCAAAGAGTTGTGTTGGTGTGTGAACCTGTGTTTACCTTGGGCGTTACCCCATTATATAGCTGTTTTTAGGTTACCTGCCGCTTACATGCCCCTGCCCAAGTGCTGCCTCTAGCGAATTTAGGGTTATCTTCCTGGGATTCTAGGGTACAATTTCCCTATAATACTGTGGCAACCTTCCTTTCTTAGAGTATAACTCTCGTGGGCCTATCTCTTTCCTGGAGTGCATAACTTAAGGAGTGGCCGCTAGAGTTTCAGTGCCTAATCCAGCGCCGCCAGCCCAAACTTATCTAATAACTTAATACCTCATGTGCCTCAAAACCTTCACGTGCCTCCCATGCGTTTCTAAGGATAAGTCTATCGTGTCAGAGCCTTACGTCTTGACCACATCCTGCATGCATGGCATACCTGTGAATCTGGTTTCGTGCCTTGACACGTGTAATTCTGTGGGGCCCTCTGTGGGCCCTACCATGCCGATCTCTCTTGTGCCGACCTCTCACTCATGTGCCGACGTCCGAGGTCTAGACACTACACAATCCCCCCAGGCTCGAGCTGGAACTTGTTTCAGCGAGAAGCCTAACTGCTCGACCTGTCGACCTACGTGGCACTGCAGCGAAACTGAGTGATGGGACGTGCACAGTGCTTCGAGATGACATCTCACCATACTTTCCCTGGAGCGTACATGTGGCAATCTCAACGGCTAGGGTGCTTTGTCGATTTGCACTTCCCCTATACGTTAACCCTTTGCCTTCTACACTCTTCACTGTTTCATTCCTTCTCATTTCATCTTTTCAAAACTCCTTGCTTCTTCGAGCACTCTCTTCTTCTCTATTGACCCTTCATCAACTTCACTCGCAACTTGTTAAAGGTACGTTCTTTTCATCATTTATGGATTTCTTTTGATATTGCGATTCCCCTCCATGCATTTATAACTGCCTGGAACTATTTTCGTTTTCTGCTCAACTCATCTCATCGTGCCCTTTTTTCTCGTCGCGATATACGTTTATTCCATCCCTCCTCTGAGCCTGTCTTCTTCCTTTTTTTTTTTTAATTTTTTCTTGTTTTAGTCTTCACTACTCTCAAATGGATCACTCTACCTCTTCCCACTCTAGAGTTGATTCAGCTTCCTCTCAGCCCCCCACTCACCAAGTAGTCCTAGGGCTCCACTCAAACTTCTTTTAGTCGCTGTATCCTTAGGTCCCTGAAGGACTCTTGAAGGAAGTGTTCGAGTTCACCACCTCCAAAGCTGTAAGGACCTGTAAAATTAAATTGGAATAAAAAGGAATATATTTTAAATGAATTCTAAGTATGTTTTTATTTAAAATAAAAAGGAAGGAAAGTGTAGTTTAGAAGACTATGAGATCGCTTGGTTAGTACATGATCGCCTGTCGCCTAGACTACACATGATCGCCAGGCGCGAGAGGCATGCGGACATCGCTAGGGCGCGAAGCATGTGGACGTCGCCAGGGCGCGAGAGGCATGCAGGCATCGCCAGGGCGCGAGAGGCATGCGGGCGTCGCCAGGGATAGACATCGGTCGTCTCCCAGGGAGAGACATCGGTCGTCTTCCAGGATGAGACATCGGTCGTTCGCCAGGACGAGTCAGCGGTGGAAAGTTATCGCGCGATGTCGAGCTTCACACGAATAACGTGGGACCCAGACTCCCAGCATGACACGTCCTGCACGCGTGCCACGTGGACAAAAAGGGTGGTTCAAAATAGTGACATCAGAAAGTTGGCATGCGCAAGAGACACTCGCGGTCGTACTGTTCAGGGAAGTGGTTGGCATGCACAAGAGACAACCATGGCCGTACTGTTCAGTGAAACGTACACTCTGGCTTTCTTGCAAAGGGGGTGGTGGCAGCAGCATGCGTGGACAAGTAGGCTTGGATTCAAAAACCCACTGCGAGGAGGCAAAGAACGTTGCAGTGACTCAAGAGTGAAAGAGTGAGTGCATCTTCATCCCTCTCTTTTCTCTCCTTCGCGCTGCGATTCAGGCAACCTCAAGCACCAGTACGACGAGCGACGATTGCCCTTGGACACTTGGGAGGTTCTCTGCAAGTTCTCCAGACCGAGACACTAAAACAGAGTGAAAGCATCTTTAAGCTTCGTTGGGTTTCGGAGCTCTTGGAGTTTTGCGCTAGTCCAGGTAAGGGAAGCTAGTACTCTACATTTATAAAAACGTTAGGCGAGTAAGTTCTGGAGTGAGGGCGACGTGGTCGCCGGTTTTCACATTTCTTTCCACAATGCTCTGTTTTATGTGTGGGGTGACGTGGTCGCCGGTTTTAACTTTGTTTCCGAAATCCCCTGCTTTTGAATGAGTTCGCCGATTTGGCGTTGTTTTTCGAACTCCCCTGTTTTAGTGCTGTTTGAAAACTGTTTGAGATTTAAATGTGAAATACATATGATATTCGAAAATCTGAACCGTGGAATGAATGTTGTTGTGACTGAATCGTTCATTCAGTGTTGTATGATGTATTGATTGTTGTGAATGTGGGATCAAGGCATAGTATTTTCAGGAAAGAAAATACCGTGTAAGATCGTGTGTAATGTGTATTGACTAGGGGCTTGTCTAGAAGGAGATATCCTGACTCTGCTGATATAATGGAATCACATAGATAAAGTTATTCAGTTGTGGAGAGTCGAAGGAGGTTCATATGTATGGGTAAGTTGTTTGAAAGAGAACGAGCTTGACCTGTTATATGAATTAACCCTGTCATACCGGGAGAGTGATGATATTGAGACTATGTATGCACATGGCTGTGTGGATTTCACAGCGACCCTGTGTGGATTTCACAGTGGTGTGGTATGACAGGTGCAGATCTCTGAGCCTGAGTCAACGCACGAGTCTTCCGGAAGTGGAGTCATGTGTCTATATGTTATGAGTCAGTGGAAAGTCTGACATGGGAACCATGAGTATCGAATGTATTGGATAGGCACTTGACGAGTTTATGATATATGGGGACGTTGATGGTTGAAAATTGATATAGTGTATGAATGGTGTGAAGATTTATATTTTTCTTCTGATATAAAGTTTCATATTTAAAGTTTTAAAATATCTAGCTTACCCTTTTATCTGGTATTGTGATTGCTTTCTTAAACCTGTGATGATCGTGTATTTTTGCACGGGAGCAGACGAGGTTGCAGGAAGTAGAGCTCCTCAGTGAGTGGACGGCGATAGGAGATCGCTCGTTTCTGTTTCTGTTAGGCGATCCCCCTTTTTTCTGTTGTCTGATAGGAGATCGCCCTTTTCTGATGGGAGATTGCCCTTTCCTTCTGATAGGAGATCGCCTGTTTGTCTTTTGCTGTATTTTGTTTAAGTATTGGAAATTGACCGAATTTGTATTAAACTCCCTGTGAGGAGAAACTTCATTACATATATATAATTTTGTTCACTGCAATATATTTGTTTACCTTTATTTTCATTATATAAATATGAATAGTATTTTGGCGGGATGTTACATTAATGGTATCAGAGCAGTTCGTCCTTAGGATGACCTGAGGGCTGTGGATCCATTGTGTTTCTTCTGCTCATAAAAATTTATTTGAGTTGTAAATAACAACTATAGTGAAAGGTTTTCAAACGTTTTTGTATTGAAATTTTGTGTGTGCTTTAGTGAATATATGCCCTAACTGAAAATCTTAGTATTAAGAATGAGAGGGTCTTGATAAAGTGGTGAGGGTGCACACTCATAACTGAATCGAGATGATTCTCAATCTTAATTCCAAAGGTTTGATGTTTAGCATACATTGAATTCTGGTGTGATTTATTTCATTTTATTGAATGTTTTTGTAATTGATTGAAAGTGGTTGTTTGGATTGTTGGTTGTATACCAGTAGCTGTTCTGGTGTTTTGCTTAAGGTTATAAGCATCATGATTTTGTTGATGAACTCAAATTCTTAATGACTTTGAGATGTTGACCTTTGTAAGGTCTAGATGTTACCTCCTGAATGAATTGATTTCTTATCGATCTCATTCTTGTAGTTGTAGGGAATATAGAACCCATAGTTTCAAAATCTGAAACGAAGAAGATGGCACGTAGACCTTCTACCCCTCCCCAACCTTCTTCGGAAATGAGCCAGATTGCCAAGGCCATTGAGATGATGGCAACTGCCATCCAACAACAGAATGCAGCAATGGCTCAGAATCATCAAGCTGTTATGCACCATTGGGAAACTGCTCAGTCTGCTGAAACAAATTCCCATGTCGGTCAGCCTCAGGAACAGATGGGACTGACCGAGTTCATGAGGCACAACCCGCCCAAGTTCAGCGGGAATGCTACCCCTGATCAGGCAGATCAGTGGGTCAGAGAGTTGGAGAAAATCTTTAGGGCGACCTCCTGCCCTGAAGAGAAGAAGTTGGTGTTCGCCACCTTTTTGCTATCTGGAGAAGCCGAGTTCTGGTGGATGGGAGCTTAGCAGATGATGGAATCCAGAGCTGAAGTGTTAGACTGGGAGAGCTTCAGAGTGAGGTTCCTGGAGAAATACTTCCCAGATAGTGCAAAGTTTGCGAAGGAAGCAGAATTCCTCAGATTGGAGTAGGGGGAGATGTCTGTGAACGCCTATGCTGCTCGGTTTGAGTACCTCGCCCGATTCTATACCCAGGCGACCTCTGAGGCTTGGAGGTGTAGGAAGTTCGAAGAGGGGCTAAAGCATGGGCTGAAGAGGACCATAGCCCCGATGTGCATCAGGGAATTTCACGCCTTAGTAGAGAAGGCGAAGATGGTGGAGACGCTGGAAAAGGGTGATTCTCGGGTGATCAGGTCACACCCAGGGGGTTCTTCGAGTGGGAAGGCTAAGGCGCAGCACCCACAAAGCAAGCCCTATGCGAGACCTCCACCACATCGGGCGGGAACAACGTCATCCCAGTTGCAGCAGCAACAATCTTGGAAACCCAAATGTTTCCATTGTGGTAGACCACACACATCCAATGCGTGCTTCAAGAGGAGTTCAGAGAAAAGGTGTTACACCTGCCAAAAGACGGGGCACGTTGCTAGAGAGTGCCCTAACAGGAATGGGGCGACTCAACCCAGTGGTTCTCAGCAGTTGAGAAACGAAGGCAGCAGACCTCAGGCAACAGGGAGAGTGTTTGCCATGTCGGGAGTAGAAGCGTCTCAGTCAGGTAACCTCGTGCAAGGTGTTTGTTTTATAGCTGGTAGAGGTGTAAAAGCCTTGTTTGATTCTGGAGCAACACACTCCTTTGTGTCAAGCCTGTGTGTAGCTGAGTTGGGCCTTCTAGTGAAGGAGTTACCCTTCGAACTGTTGGTCTCTACACCTGCGTCAGGACAGGTGTTGACCTCTACAGTTTGCCTCGAATGTCCAGTGATAGTAGAGGGACGCAGATTCAAAGTAAACTTGATCTGCCTACCTCTTTAGGACCTGGATGTTATCCTGGGAATGGATTGGCTATCTGCCAATCACGTTCTCATAGACTGCGGTAGTCAGAAGATAGCATTTCCAGACCTTCAAGAGTCAGACGTGATATCTGCTCAGCGAGGGTGGTCGGTGTTGGAAGAAGGGGCGAGGTGCTTCGTGATCCTAGCTCGGTTGGAAGTGAAGAATGAAGAGGACGTAAGCAGGATACATGTGGTGAAAGATTTCACGGATGTATTTCCAGAAGAAGTACCTGGATTACCTCCTAAGAGAGAAGTGGAATTCTCTATTGATTTGGTACCAGGAGCTGGACCAGTGTCAATGGCACCTTACAGGATGGCTCTAGCCAAGTTGGCAGAATTAAAGAAACAAGTGGAAGAGTTGTTGGAGAAACAATTCATCAGACCCAGTGTATCTCCATGGGGGGCTCCACTGCTCCTAGTTAAGAAGAAGGATGGAGGGTCTCGGCTGTGTATAGATTACAGGCAGTTGAACAAGTTGACCATCAAGAACAAGTACCCCCTACCTAGGATTGATGATTTGATGGATCAAATACATGGGGCCTCGGTGTTCTCAAAGATTGATATGAGATCGGGGTACCACCAAATTTTGGTAAAAGCTGAAGATGTTCAAAAGACAGCTTTTAGGTCTCGGTATGGGCACTATGAGTATGTGGTGATGCCGTTTGGAGTCACAAATGCTCCAGCTCTATTCATGGACTACATGAATAGGATTTTTCGCCCTTTCTTGGATAAGTTTGTGGTAGTCTTCATAGACGACATACTCATTTATTCAAGGACCGAGGAAGAACATGAAGAACATCTGAGGACAGTATTGGAGATCCTGAGGGAGAAGCAACTCTATGCCAAGTTCTCTAAGTGTGAGTTCTGGCTGAAGGAAGTCAACTTCTTAGGACACGTAATATCTGCACAGGGGATCTCGGTGGATCAAGCCAAAGTGGAGGCAGTGCTTCAGTGGGAACGTCCTAAGACAGTTACCGAGATAAGGAGTTTTGTGGGCTTAGCAGGCTACTATCGGAGGTTCATTGAGGACTTTTCCAAGGTAGTGGCTCCTTTAACACAGCTGACCCGCAAGGATCAACCTTTTGTTTGGATCGACCGATGTGAGCAGAGCTTCATGGAACTAAAGGAAAGGTTGACTAGTGCGCCAGTGCTAGTGATCCCAGAGGTAGGAAGACCTTTTGATGTCTACTGTGATGCTTCACATCAGGGTTTGGGATGTGTTTTGATGCAAGAGAAAAAAGTGGTTGCATATGCTTCAAGGCAACTCAAGGTTCATGAGAGAAACTATCCTACTCATGATTTGGAGTTGGCGGCAGTGGTGTTTGCCTTGAAGATTTGGAGGCACTATTTATATGAAGCTCGGTTCCAGGTGTTCAGTGACCATAAGAGCCTGAAATACCTGTTCGATCAGAAGGAACTAAACATGAGACAAAGAAGGTGGATGGAGTTTCTAAAGGACTACGATTTTCAACTCATGTATCATCCAGGGAAGGCCAATGTAGTGGCAGATGCTTTGAGTAGAAAATCAATACAAGTAGCCACCATGATGATGGAAGAGCAGAAACTGATCGAGCAGTTCAGAGACTTAAACCTTGGGGTAGAATTTCATGTAAATCACATTAGTTGTAGTAAGCTGGCTATAACTAATGACTTCCTTGGAATGATAAGGGATAAGCAGTTGGAGGACCCTAGTCTGAAGCGTACTGTGGAGTCACTAGGGACCGACCAGGCTAGAGACTTTGTGATGGGCGATGATGGGATCTTGAGATTTAATGGCAGAATTTGCATACCTGCAAATGAAGAGTTGAAGAAGATGATCCTAGAGGAAGGTCACAAGAGTCGCCTTAGCCTACATCCAGGCATGAACAAGATGTACCATGACTTGAAGGAGTCATTTTGGTGGTCGGGCATGAAGAGAGACATCGCCCAGTATATTACTACCTGCTTGACGTGTCAGAAGGCAAAGGTAGAACATCAAAGACCTGGCGGGTTGTTACAGCAACTGGATATCCCTGAGTGGAAATGGGACAGCATCGCCATGGACTTCGTCACCCATTTACCCAGATCGGTAAAGGGTCATGATGCAATCTGGGTCATCATTGATCGGCTGACGAAGAGTGCCCACTTTCTCCCAGTGAATATGAGGATGCCTATGGCCAAGTTGGCACAGTTGTACATCAAAGAAATAGTGAGGTTGCATGGAGTGCCTTCCAGCATTGTTTCAGATAGAGATCCCAGGTTCACTTCACGGTTTTGGCAGAATTTACAAGATTTCCTGGGAACTAAGTTGAGGATGAGCTCTGCATATCATCCCCAAACAGATGGACAGTCAGAGAGAACGATCCAGTCCTTGGAAGATCTACTGAGGACGTGCGTCTTGGATCAATTGGGAAGTTGGGATGAGGTGTTGCCGCTGGTGGAGTTTACTTATAATAACATTTATCACGCCAGCATAGGGATAGCGCCATACGAAGCCTTGTATGGAAGGAAATGCAAAACTCCATTGTGCTGGTACCAGGAAGGCGAAACAGTATTGGTTGGACCAGAGTTGATTCAGCAGACGACCGAGAAGGTGAAACAGATACAAGGCAGAATGAGAGCTTCTCAAAGTAGGCAGAAATCCTATGCAGATCAGAGGAGAAAGCCTTTGGAGTTTGCTGCTGGAGACCATGTGTTCATGAGAGTGACACCAACCAAGGGTGTAGGACGGGCGATCAGATCAAAGAAGTTGTCCCCTAAGTTCGTGGGACCATATCAGATCTTAAGGAGGATTGGTCCAGTGGCTTATGAGATCGCCCTACCTCCCCATTTAGCGAATTTGCATAATGTCTTTCACGTATCACAGCTGCGAAAGTACATGGCAGACCCTAGTCATGTGCTGGAAGTGGACGATGTGCAGATCAGGGATGACTTGTCCTTTGAAGCGAAACCAATCAGGATTGATGATCGGCAAAGTAAACAGCTCAGAGGCAAGACCATCAACATGGTGAAAGTGGTGTGGGATGAGAGATCGGGTGATTCAACTTGGGAGTTAGAAGAACCCATGAGAGAAGCCTATCCATACCTCTTTTCCTTGTAATTCAATTTTCGAGGACGAAAATTTTCCTTGTTGGGGAGAATGTAAGGACCTGTAAAATTAAATTGGAATAAAAAGGAATATATTTTAAATGAATTCTAAGTATGTTTTTATTTAAAATAAAAAGGAAGGAAAGTGTAGTTTAGAAGACTATGAGATCGCCTGGTTAGTACATGATCGCCTGTCGCCTAGACTACACATGATCGCCAGGCGCGAGAGGCATGCGGACATCGCCAGGGCGCGAGGCATGTGGACGTCGCCAGGGCGCGAGAGGCATGCAGGCATCGCCAAGGCGCGAGAGGCATGCGGGCGTCGCCAGGGATAGACATCGGTCGTCTCCCAAGGAGAGACATCGGTCGTCTTCCAGGACGAGACATCGGTCGTTCGCCAGGACGAGTCAGCTGTGGAAAGTTGTCGCGCGATGTCGAGCTTCACACGAATAAAGTGGGACCCAGACTCCCAGCATGACACGTCCTGCACGCGCGCCACGTGGACAAAAAGGGTGGTTCAGAATAGTGACATCAGAAAGTTGGCATGCGCAAGAGACACTCGCGGTCGTACTGTTCAGGGAAGTGGTTGGCATGCACAAGAGACAACCGTGGCCGTACTGTTCAGTGAAACGTACACTCTGGCTTTCTTGCAAAGGGGGTGGTGGCAGCAGCATGCGTGGACAAGTAGGCTTGGATTCAAAAACCCACTGCGAGGAGGCAAAGAACGTTGCAGTGACTCAAGAGTGAAAGAGTGAGTGCATCTTCATCCCTCTCTTTTCTCTCCTTCGCGCTGCGATTCAGGCAACCTCAAGCACCAGTACGACGAGCGACGATTGCCCTTGGACACTTGGGAGGTTCTCTGCAAGTTCTCCAGACCGAGACACTAAAACAGAGTGAAAGCATCTTTAAGCTTCGTTGGGTTTCGGAGCTCTTGGAGTTTTGCGCTAGTCCAGGTAAGGGAAGCTAGTACTCTACATTTATAAAAACGTTAGGCGAGTAAGTTCTGGAGTGAGGGCGACGTGGTCGCCAGTTTTCACATTTCTTTCCACAATGCTCTGTTTTATGTGTGGGGTGACGTGGTCGCCGGTTTTAACTTTGTTTCCGAAATCCCCTGCTTTTGAATGAGTTCGCCAATTTGGCGTTGTTTTTCGAACTCCCCTGTTTTAGTGTTGTTTGAAAACTGTTTGAGATTTAAATGTGAAATACATATGATATTCGAAAATCTGAACCGTGGAATGAATGTTGTTGTGACTGAATCGTTCATTCAGTGTTGTATGATGTATTGATTGTTGTGAATGTGGGATCAAGGCATAGTATTTTCAGGAAAGAAAATACCGTGTAAGATCGTGTGTAATGTGTATTGACTAGGGGCTTGTCTAGAAGGAGATATCCTGACTCTGCTGATATAATGGAATCACATAGATGAAGTTATTCAGTTGTGGAGAGTCGAAGGAGGTTCATATGTATGGGTAAGTTGTTTGAAAGAGAACGAACTTGACTTGTTATATGAATTAGCCCTGTCATACCGGGAGAGTGATGATATTGAGACTATGTATGCGCATGGCTGTGTGGATTTCACAGTGGTGTGGTATGACAGGTGCAGATCTCTGAGCCTGAGTCAACGCACGAGTCTTCCGGAAGTGGAGTCATGTGTCTATATGTTATGAGTCAGTGGAAAGTCTGACATGGGAACCATGAGTATCGAATGTATTGGATAGGCACTTGACGAGTTTATGATATATGGGGACGTTGATGGTTGAAAATTGATATAGTGTATGAATGGTGTGAAGATTTATATTTTTCTTCTGATATAAAGTTTCATATTTAAAGTTTTAAAATATCTAGCTTACCCTTTTATCTGGTATTTTGATTGCTTTCTTAAACTTGTAATGATCGTGTATTTTTGCACGGGAGCAGACGAGGTTGTAGGAAGTAGAGCTCCTCAGTGAGTGGACGCCGGTAGGAGATCGCCCGTTTCTGTTTCTGTTAGGCGATCCCCCTTTTTCTGTTGTCTGATAGGAGATTGCCCTTTTCTGATGGGAGATCGCCCTTTCCTTCTGATAGGAGATCGCCTGTTTGTCTTTTGCTGTATTTTGTTTAAGTTTTGGAAATTGACCGAATTTGTATTAAACTCCCTGTGAGGAGAAACTTCATTACATATATATAATTTTGTTCACTTCAATATATTTGTTTACCTTTATTTTCATTATATAAATATGAATAGTATTTTGGCGGGATGTTACAAAAGCCATAGTCGATTATAGGAAAAAGGAGGTGAGAAACAAAGCCAGCCACGCCTCCCGTGTCTTCAGAAAGGAGGACGACAAGTTCGTGGGAGTGGTTCCCTATAAAGTGGGTGAGCCCGTTTGTTGCGACGAGGCTTCGGTTCAGGAGGCACCCTTCTGCTTTATTTACTTAACCGTCTTCCAGGGGGTTTGCCTACGACTTCCTTTCAGCGACTTCGAGCGGGCACTGCTGACTGAAATGAATGTCGCCCCCGCTCAACTTCATCCAAATGGCTTGGCCTTCGTAAGGGTCTTCGCCATCCTCTGCAATTAGTTCGGGGGCCTACCTTCAGTAGACTCCTTCCTCTACTTCTTCGAGGCTAAGAGTCCGAGGAAAAACTTCTGGGTCAGCCTCAACGAGGTTGCTGGGAGAGTGTTGCTAACCCTTTTCCAGCAGTCCTATAAAAGGTTCAAGGGCAAGTTCTTCAAGATTTGCTGTCACGCCACAGACCTTACCCTCTTGGACGGGTTTCCCCTTTACTGGGTGGAAACCCCCAACCTGGCCAAACCTTGGGCCTTGACAGACTTGCACCCTCAGGACAGAGAGGTGTGTGAGTTCTTGTCTGGCCTCGAAGCAGTATTCAGCAGCGTCGAGGTCATAAAAAACGAGTATCACCCCAAAACCCTGCGGGAGTATATAGGTATCTGTGGTTCTCTTTGTTTCTGCTTACCTGCTTGCATTTGTTCTTATTTATTTTGCATGTTAATCTGCTGTTGACTTGATATGTTTCTGTTTCCCATCCGTGGCAGAAATGACTATCGGCGCTGAGAGGAGGAAACAACTGGCGGCTCGTGCTGCCAAGAAGGGTGCAGTGAGCACCTCCCAATCAGTCTAAGCCAACCCTTCTAGTGGTGGCGACTCCGACACTGTCGCCCTCATCGCTGCTCCCTTTCCTGTCGCGGCCCCTGCTCCTCAAACTCAAAATGCACTGGTGGCGGCCAGGCCTCCCCCATCCGACGATGAGGGCACCCACTCAGGGTTGGTCTTCAAGAGGACAAGGAAGGCTATCCAAGTGGCCTCTGACTCTGAAGGTGAGGGTGTCCCCTCCCTCTGGGATAACCCTCCAAGCGCTTCCTCTCCCCCGCACGTCACAGAACCTGAAGGACGGGGAGGAAGCGCCCCTGAGGAGATGCGGCCGAGCCCCCTTGCCGGTTTGGTCCCCTTCCTTCAACGCACTATGAAGTCTTCCCAAGAAACTGAAGATATGGAAGACATGGAGGTGGGGCCCCTGATGGAACAGGTGGCTCAAAGCTTCGGAAAGGCACTCGGTGGATCCAACATTCTCTTCAAGAAAATGCGAAAGGCGCAGGTGGACGCCGAGCACCGGGTAGTTGCCTCAGTGGGGTCAGAGCGCCGCTTAACCAGCTTCACCCTTGAGGTTGCTGAGTTGTGAAAATCGGATAAGGGGGTGAGGGACCTCCTATTCTCAAAGTCTCAGGAGGCCCTCCGCCTTCACTCCAAATGCAACGACTTCTGCCTGGCGGTGGAAGACCTCAAGGGTGAGCTGCAGCTCAAAGAGGAAGACACTGCAGACCTCAAGGAGGAGCTGGCTCGTTGCGTCGATGACTTGGCATGGCGAGAGGCGGAGATGGCCCAGATGAAGCAAGAGTTGGATCAGCTGAAGAGGGAAATGGCTGAATCCTCCACGGCGATGAGGGAGGAAATGGCTTGTTGAGAGGAGCTCTACCAGAAGGCCGAGAAAGAACTTACCCACGAGGCAGCTGAAGCCTACGGTGCCAGATTTGGTGACACCCTCGCCCAGGTTGCCTGCGCACATCCCGGCGTGGACCTCTCCCAAACGGGTCTAAAGAAGATTATAGTTGATGGCCAACTGGTGGACGCTCCCGAAGATTAGAACCCTCTCTCCCCTCTTGTACTTCATCATTTTGTCTGTACCCTATAAACTGTAAATACTTGTACATTTTATTTAATGCACTTAACTGTTTACTTAACGCTTTCGTGTTAATAATTTTCTTTCTACTTTGAATATCACTTAGCTGTTATGGCTCTTTCTTAATACTGCTGTTGTCCCTTTTTCTGCATATTTTATTTCTTAACTTGTAATATGCCTTAATGATCTTACAAGCCTGTACCTGTCTGACCTATATCTCTTTACTTCAATATCTGCATCCCAAGTAACCTTTCTAAACAACCTTGTCCATGCGGTACTTGTTAACCTGTGTCTCTAGTCCTTCACGTGAATCTCATAAGAGGATTTCCTAGCATGGCTCTTGGCTTGTTCGACCAACCCGATCGTCCTTGGTCATCCTTGGTGGACAAGTTAAAGAAAGACTTCTCTTGGTCGACCCTAGTTGGAAGCCAAAGAAGACCTCATCTTGGTCGACCTTAACTGATACGCTAAGGAAGACAACATCTTGGTCAACCTCAATTGATACGCCAAGGAAGACCTTGTCTTGGTCGACCTCAACTGATACGTCAAGGAAGACCTCCTCTTGGTCGACCTCAACTCATACGTCAAGGAAGACCTCATCTTGGTCAACCTCAACTAATACATCAAGAAAGACCTCATCTTGGTCGACCTTGACTGATAAGTCAAGGAAGACCTCATCTTGGTCAACATCGACTGATAAGTCAAGGAAGACCTCATCTTGGTTGACCTCAACTGATACGTCAAGGAAGACCTCATCTTGGTCGACCTTGTAAGGACCTGAAAAATTTATTGGAATAAAAGAGTATATTTTAAATAAATTCTAAATATGTTTTATTTAAGTTAAAAAGGAAGGAAAGTGCAGTCTAGAAAACGATAAGAGTTCTTTGTTATACATAATCGCCGGTCGCCTAGACTGCATGTCGTCGCCAGGGCGCGAGGCATGCAGGCGTCGCCAGGGCAAGATGCATGCGGGCATCATCAGGGGGAGACATCGGTCGTTCGCCAGGGAGAGGTCATCGGTGGATTGCCTTCGCGCGAGAGGTCCTCAGTGGATAGCCTTCGCGCGAGAGGTCCTCAGTGGATAGTCTTCGCGCGAGAGGTCATCGGTGGATTGTCTTCGCGTAAGAGGTCATCGGTGGTTAGCCTTCGTGCGAGAGGTCATCGGTGGATGGCCTTCGCACGAGAGGTCATCGGTGGATGGCCTTCGCACGAGAGGTCATCGGTGGATAGCCTTCGCGGGAGAGGTCATCGGTGGATAGACTTCGCGCCTGTGGTCATCGGTGAAAGGTCATCGCGCGACGTCGAGTTACACACAGAGAAGGTGGGACCCAGACTTCCAGCATGGAACGTTCTGCACGCGCGCCACGTAGACAAAAAGAGTGGTTCAGAATAGTGACCTCAGGGTGTTAGCCTGCACAGAGGCACGCTCAGTAGTACTGTTCAGGGAGTGGTTGGCCTGCGCAAGAGACAACTGTAGTCGTACTGTTCAGGGAAACGTACACTCAGACTTCTCTGCAGAGTGGGTGTGGCAGCTGCTTTTGGTGGATAAGTTGGTTTAAGATGCAGAGACCCACTGCTGAGAGAAAAAAGACGTTGCAGCATTCAAAGAGAGAAAGAGTGAGTTACCTCCCTTCTCCTCCAGATATCTCCTTCGCGCTGCGATTCTAGCACCTTCACACGAGAGTACGACGAGCGACAGCCACCATTAGAGCACCTGGGCAGTTCTCTGCAAGTCCTTCAACCAGACGCAAAAACAGAGCCAAGGCGTTCTTCAAGCTTCGTTGGGTTTCGGAACTCTAGGTGTTTGCGCAAGTCCAGGTAAGGGAAGCTAGACTTCATTTTCAATACAAGCCATAGTTTAGCTATTTCTGAAGTGAGGGCGACGTGGTCGCCGGTTTTCGTTTTCATCTTTGTAAAATGCTCTGTGCTATGTGTTTGGGCGACGTGGTCGCCGGTTTTAAATGCAGACTTCGAAATACCCTGTTTTTGAACTAGATCGCCGGTTTTGGCGTTGGTTACGAACTCCCTGTTTTTGGTGTTGCTTTGAAAACTGTTTGAGATTCAAATGACATATTCGAAAACATGAACCTTTGAAATGACTATTGCGGTGATTGAATCATCTAGTTGAGAGTGGTATGATGTGTTGAATGTTGTGAGTGTGGGATCGAGGCATAGTATTTTCAGGAAAGAAAATACCGTGTAAGATCGTGTAGGATGTGCATTGACCGGTGATTCGTCATGATATCCTGACTCTCCTGAGATAATGAATTCATATAGATGAAGTTATTCAGGCGTTGAGAGTCGAAGGAGGTTCATACGTATGGGTGAGTTGTTTGAAAGAGAACGAGCTCGACCTGTGGTGTGGATTAACCCTGTCAGGTTTGGATGGTGATGATATTGAGATTCATTATACGCTTGTGAATGTGTGTGATTTCACGGCGACCCTGTGAATGTGTGTGATTTCACAGTGGGCAGTATGACAGGTGCAGATCTATGAGTCTAGTCAATGCATGAGTCTTCCGGAAGTAGTGTCAAGTGTCTTGTGTGCTGGGTCAGTGGTGGTCTGACATGTGAAATGAGGAACTTGAAATTTATAGACACTTGATGCTGTTTGTGAAATAGAACGACTCTGGGGAATATTGTGAAATGTGTGGTTTCTGGGCGATCAGGTGAAGGGTATGAGCAACTCTAAGTTTTACATGGATATCTTGAAAAATGTTTTTACCTTGATTTTAATGTTCTTATTTAAACTCTCTTTAAAATATCTAGCTTACCCTGCGTGTTTTGCTCGTTGGCTGTTTTTCTCTTTAAACTGTGATGATCGTGTATAACTTACACGGGAGCAGATGATCTTCCAGGATGTAGAGCTCCTTAGTGAGTGGTCGCCGAGGAAGAGATCGCCGGTTTTCTATCTCTTGGTGGTGATCGCCGGATTTATGTCCTGCTGCAGATCACCTGTTTTGGGCCTTCTGTTACCAGATCGCCGGTTCATGTATGGAGACTGCCGGTCTTGTTGTATTTGGTTGAATTTCGTTTAAATTTTGAAAACATTTGACCTGGTTATGTATTTAACTCCCTAAGAGGAGCAACTTCATTACTTATATATATATATATTATCATGTACTCTTCAATATTATTTGTTTACCTTTATTTTCATTATACATGTATGTATGGTTTTATTTTGCGGGATGTTACAGACCTCAACTGATACGTCAAGGAAGACTTCGTCTTGGTCGACCTCAAGTGATACATCAAGGAAGACCTGATCTTGGTCGACCTCGACTGCTAAGTCAAGGAAGACCTCACTACCTCGACATCGGCTTTCAAGCAATAGAGGACTTCCCTTGGAACCATACTATTCTCCCCCTTTCTTTAACAAGGTAGGAGAGGTTCGCTTACGTGCCTCGACCTCGGCTTTCAAGCCATGGAGGACTTCCCTTGGAACCATACTATTCTCCTCCTTTCTTTAGCAAGGTAGGAGAGGTTCGCTTACGTGCCTCGACCTCGGCTTTCAAGCCTTGGAGGACTTCCCTTCAGTGTTCAACACAAATATATCTTTCTCAATTCTTTTCTTTTATTGGGTGACCTCGTTAAAAAACCCCATAGGGAAAAAAGTGTCCCCTTCACTGAATAATACAACTGTGTTGAATACAAAGTAATTAACTGAAATAAAATCACAAAGTAATTAACTGAAATAAAACTTGAGGTTGGCAGCGTTCCATGTTCGTGGGATTGCCCCACCTTCCAGGGTCTCCAACCTGTATGCTCCATTCCCAAGGGCCTCGGCTACACGAAATGGTCCAGTCCACTTGGGAGATAACTTATTTTGCAATTGGTATGGATGGGCCTTTCTCATCACCAAGTCTGCTACTTGGAACTGTCGAGGTTTCAGCTTAGACTTGTACTGACATTCTACCCTCCTTTTTAAAGCTTCCGACTTGATGCGGGCTTCTTCTCTGACTTTGTCTAGTAGATCCAAGTTCACCCTTCTTTCTTCATTAGATTCTTCCGCCACAAAGTTCTGGAAGCGTGGCGAGCTTTCTTGAATTTTGACTGGAATCATGGCATCTGACCCATATACCAAACTAAAGGGTGTTTCCTTGGTAGTAGACTGCGGGGTGGTATGATATGCCCACACAATCCTGGGAACCTTCTCCGCCCAAGCTCCCTTAGCTTTCTCTAGTCTCCTTTTTAAGCCCCTTAGTAGGACTCTGTTAGCCGATCCGACCTGCCCATTGGTTTAAGGATGCTCGACTGATGCAAAAACCTGTTTGATGCAGAGCTTTGTACACAATTTTCCTAGCTGCTGGCTTGCAAACTAGGTACCATTATCCGATACCAGACGCCTTGGTATTCCAAAACAACACACTATATTCTTCCACACAAAGTGCTGGACCTTGTGCACCGTGATCTGTGCTACTGGTTCAACCTCGATTCATTTAGTAAAATATTCAATGGCCATCACGAGGTACTTCATCTGCTTGATTGCCAAAGGTAATGGTCCTAGAATGTTGATTCCCCAAGTGTGGAAAGGCCATGGACTGTGGAGGGATCTTAGCTCTTCTAGGGGTGCGTTATGCCAGTCTGCATGCTGTTGGCATTTTTTGCACCATTGTGCGTACCTTATGCAATCTTCTCTCATCATTGGCCAATAATACCCTGCCCGAATGACCTTAGCCGACAGAGCTCGGCCGCCGATGTGACTCCCACATATGCCTTCGTGGAGTTCAGTGATGATACGGGTACACTGTGCTCCACTTACACAGGTCAAGATAGGATGGGTGTAACCATGCCTAAATAGCTTACCGTTAATCAAAGTGTAACGGGCTGCATTTCTCCTTATGGTCTTGGCCTCTGCTATGTCTATGGGGAGTGTTCCTTTAGCAAGATATTGTCTGTAGGGCATCATCCATGTTTCCCCTTCTTGGACCAAATAAACCTGCAACAACCTCTCCCCTGGTGGACCATACGAGCTTATGTGGGGTGTCCTCAACGTCTCCTGGGTAAGAGACTTAGGACTCCTTGTTCCTATACCTAAGACATTTATCATCTGTATATCAATACCACCTTCCGTAGCTGTTCGAGGTGCCCTCAGAGTTTCTTGAATGACTATCCTCTGTTTGCCCCCCTTGCTTGAGCTAGCGAGTTTTGCTAACAAGTCAGCTCTGGCATTTTGTTCACGAGGGACATGTAGCAATTCGAACTCCACAAATGTCCTTTTCAAAAGTTCAACATACTCGAGGTAGGTGGCCATCTGCGAATCCTTGGCCTGGTATTCACCTGTTACCTGCCCCGTGACCAACAGCGAACCGCTCTTGGCTAGTAAACATTTTGCATCATCTCCTTTGCTAGTAGCATCCTTGCAATCAAAGCCTCATATTTCGCCTAGTTGTTACTTGCTTTAAAGGCGAAACGCAGAGCCTGCTCTATAAGGACTCCTCCTGGTCCTTCCAAGATTACCCTAGCTCCACTACCCTGTTGGTTCGACGACCCATCGATTGAGAGGACCCACCTGAAACCTGCCTCTTCCTGCTGAATGGCCTTCGCGGAGAGTTCTGCCACAAAATCTGCATATACCTGACCCTTGATGGGCCCTCGTGGTTCATACTGCACATCAAATTTAGATAATTCTACCACCCAACGAACCATTCTCCCCGCAACATCTAGTTCCTGTAGGACCTTTTGGATGGGGAGGTTTGTCATTACAATGATTGTGAAGCTATGAAAATAATGACGGAGCCTTCTCGTGGAGAAAACCATGGCCAGGGCCACCTTCTCAATGACCTGATATCTTACCTCTGGTCCTTGTAAGACCTTGCTGACAAAATATATTGGTCTTTGTGCTTGATCCTATTCCTGGACAAGAACCGAACTGATCGCCCTTTCAGTGATGGCGAAGTACAAGCGAAGTGGGACACCTGGGCGCGGCTTACGCAACACTAGAGGACTGGCCAGATACTCTTTTGATTCGAGGAAGGACTTTTCACACTCATCAGTCCACGCAAACCTGTTGTTCCTTTTCAGACATTGGAAGAAAGGGTAACCCTTTTCGCCTCCTACAGAAACGTAATGTGACAGGGCGGCTAGCCGACCTGTTAGCTGCTGTACCTCCTTCACAGAAACCATACTCCTGCACATTTCTCTGGGTTGGCCTCTATTCCCTGTTCAGTCAGCAAGAATCCTAAGAATTTTCCTCCTTCCACCCCAAACACACATTTTTCAGGGTTCAACTTGAGATTATACCTTGAAATGGTACTGAAGAGCTCCTCTAGGTCAGCCACATGCTGCTTTTTCTCCTGAGAGGTGACAACCATGTCATCCACATATGCCTGCACATTTCGCCAAACCATAGGGGTGAGTATTCTGTCCATCAGCCTCTGGTACGTTGCTCTTGCATTTTTCATACCAAAAGGCATCACCTTGTAACAGTAACTGGAGTGCTCTATCATGAACGCTATCTTGCACTCATCCTTTGGGTGCATCCGTATCTGGTTGTACCCAGAGAATGCATCCAAAAAACTAAGGAGTTTGCACTCTGAGGCGCTGTCTACCAAGGCGTCAATGCTGGCAAGTGGGTATGAATCCTTGGGGCAAGCCTTGTTCAAATCAGTGAAGTCGACACACATTCTCCACTTGCCATTAGCCTTTTTTACTAACACCATGTTGGCCAGCCACTCAGGGTACTAGATCTCCCTTATGTGACCGGCCTCCAACAGCTTTTGGGTCTCCAACTTGATGACATGCCGTCTTTCTTCATTAAACTTCCGTTGTCTTTGGCGGACAGGTTTGACCTAGGGGTCCATGGTGAGACGGTGGCACAAAAAATCAGGGTCTATTCCTGGCATGTCTGAGGCAGTCCACGCAAAGGCATCCAGATGTCGGGCCAAGACCCCGGCGACCTGGTCTTACACCTCCTGGCTCAATGACTTGCCAAGCTTGAAGGACTTACCCCCGACCTCTTGTTCCACGACCTCCTCTGTAGGCTCGGCACGCCTGTCTGGGACGACCTCTATGCGAATGTCCTCCTTGTCCCTAGGCGGCCCGGCGGTCACAGTACATATGCCTCTTTTGGTTTTGAGGCTGTCTTCTGGTCTGACCTCATAGTAATCACCGCACCATCAAGAGAGGGAAGCTTTAACTTCATGTGTCTCGACGAAGGTACTACTCCCAACCTATTCAAAGCAGGCCTACCTAAAAGAATGTTATAAGCGGATGGTGCATTGACTACAAGGTACCTGATGTTAACTGTGCGGGACGCTTTGTCGTCTGTGAACTTGGTTCTCAACTCAATGTACCCTCTGACCTCTACCTGGTCTCTAGCAAATCCATACAAACATCCATCATAGGGTCTCAACTGGTCGGGAGATAATTGTAGTTTGTTGAAAGTCAGCCAAAACATCACATCTGCCGAGCTTCCCTGATCGACCAGGACTCGGTGAACCTTTCTTCACACGGTCATGATCGAGATCACAATGGGGTCATTGTCATGTGGGACCATGTCGACCCTATCCGCCTTTGTAAAAGTAAGGTCAGGCTCGGGGAACCAATCGAGGTCTACTTCCCCAACAGCCATTACTTCTCTGGTGTACTTCCTTCACTGGGAGGCGGTACACCCTCCGCCCGAGAAACCCCCAGATATAATGTTGATTTCTCCATGAATGGGTACCTCGTGCCCCTGATCTGTCGTAGGAGTCGTCAACGCAAAGTTTCCCTGAGGTTCCTGCAAATAATTTGTCAGAAAACCGCTCCTTACCAGGTCGTCTATCTGATACCCCAAGGAGAGACAGTTGCTTAGAGTGTGACCATGCGCTTGATGGAAGTCACACCACTTGTCTTTGTGTGGGGTCAGCTTCTTGTTAGACTTCGGGGGAAATTTCAACATGTTTGCCACCTCGAGGATGGCTATCAATTCTTTGAGCTTTATTTTGAAACTGTGCCTTGTGGGCTTAGGCTTTCTGGGCTCATACGGTGTTGCCTTAGCCTTCTTCCCCGTGGTGGCCTCATGTATCCTCAAGGGCTGAGTACGCCCTGGTAAACGGGCTTTGGGCGGTTCCACCCTAGCACGCTTCTGTGCCAAGCGCCCTTCTGCTGTGATATGTGCCACGGTGCGACACTGAATCTCCTTAAACGTCCTGGGTGGACACCTTATCAACGTGTCACTAAAGGGTCCTAGAAGGATCCCTCTTTAAAATGCATGCACGATCATGGCCTCATCTTTCGTCTATAGTCAGACCATGAGTGTCCCAAACCGGTTTAAGAAGTCTTTCATTGGTTCTTCCTGGAACTGCCTTACATCAAAGAGATCAAACGTGACAGGCGGGCACGCGCGATTGACAATGAACTATTTCTTGAACAACTCCGTGAATTGGCCAAAAGACGTGATGTGTCATCTGGGAGCCCGATAAACTAGTTTAGAGTCGTACCTACAAAAGTGCCCATAAATAGCTTAAAGTGCATAACGTCCGTTCCTCCAGAGATCATCATCTGGATGTGGAAAGCCGTGATATGGGCCTCTGGATCCTTGACTCTAGTGAAGGCAATTTTTGGGATCACAAAGGACGCTGGTATGACCATCTCCATGATCTCTGGAGAGAAAGGCATGGGGCGAACCCTAGCTGGAGGTGGCACCCCTGGATCCGCCACCGCACACTTTCCTATCCCTCTTCTCAACTCTTCATTGGCCCTGCGTAGTTCTTCATTTGCCACCAACGATGCGTTTAGGTTAGCCCTAAATTGATATTGTTTGGCGGTGGACGCTGCAAACGCCTGCTGAAGGTTGCGGATCGTCTGCATGAGTTCTTGGATGGTTGTGGTTTGATCACCCTCATCTCTTCCGATGTCACCTTGCCTTGTACTCTGCATGTTGATTGGTTCTACTGATCACGACTACGGATGGGACCTAGTTTTATTGGGCCCCACGGTGGGCGCCAAATGTTCTCGCCAGTTGACTCGATTGTCATTGACTCTGAGATAGGTAGTGACTCCTATCTACCTTGTAGTGGGTTGATGGCTCCATTGAAGCAGAAGGCCCTACCTATAATTGCACTCTGACGCTCGAGTCAGTACAAGGCAAGAAACATCAAATAACTAAGGTATCTCAAGCAGAGATTGTATGAGAACTCCAAGCTTGCAAAGAATTGTGTTGATATGTGAACCTGTGTTTACCTTGGGCGTTACCCCATTATATAGCTGTTTTAGATTACCTGCCGCCTGCATGCCCCTGCCCAAGTGCTGCCTCTAGCGAATTTAGGGTTATCTTCCTGGGATTCTAGGGAACAATTTCCCTATAATACTGTGGCAACCTTCCTTTCTTAGAATGCAACTCGCGTGGGCCTATCTCTTTCCTAGAGTGCATAACTTAAGGAGTGGCCACTAAGGTTCCAGTGCCTAACCTAGCGCCGCCAGCCCAAACTTATCTAATAACTTAATACCTCACGTGCCTCAAAACCTTCACGTGCCTTTCATGCGTTTCTAAGGATAAGTCTATCGTGTTAGAGCCTTACATCTTGACCACATCCTGCATGCATGGCATACCTGTGAATCTGGTTTCGTGCCTTGACACGTGTAATTCTGTGGGCCCCTCTGTGGGCCCTACCATGCCGACCTCTCTTGTGCCGACCTCTCACTCATGTGCCGACATCTGAGGTTTGGCCATACACTTATAAACTCGTGAGCCACAAAAAAGTTAAATTTACTCCGTCAAGCTAATTAAATTCTTTACTTGAGATGTTATTAATAGCAAAGATATAAGTATCATCATGACTATGTGTCTACATTTTTTCTTAATAATAATAATGTGATAAGAAAAATGTTAAAAAACTTTAAATTTATAAATAATACAATAAAACTGAAATTATTGAAGAAATATTATTGATGGATATTTATTATCGGAAAATAACACATTATCAATAAAATGATCGTTAATAAATCCCCTGTTAAGTGTTGTAAAAGCGAAAATTCAATATATTTATCGATAATATACGTTAGTAATATTTCTTTATGCATTAGATAAAGAAAATTTGTTAGTTAAATTGGCTGTTAATGGCGTGAACACATAATTGCGTATGATAAATTTTTTAATATAATCCTTCGGTAAATTGTTATACACATCCACTGGTAGTTAAGAAATATTAAGATTATGTCGGTAATTGAGTTTGTTAGTATGTAATAAAATATATTGATAATAATATATTTTATTGTTGTTCTCGCCGGTTGACTCTCCCATCATTGATAGGATTGAACACCTCTTTTTGGATCTGTCTCAGCTGGGTATTGAGTCGTGTCTCCCTGCTGTTCTGAATCATGGCTCCGTTGTGACAAAGGGCGTCCTACCTATTGATTATACTCTGACGCTCAAGTCATAAAGGGCTCACAAAAGTAGCAATTCTTAGTGTACAAAAACAGCGTACCTTCACTTGAGTCTTAGGCCCCTTTTATAACCGCACATGCAACATGCAACAACTCTCACTTGGGAGAAGCAAATCTTAACTGAAAATAAGCATATTATCTTTTATCTCTAACAGAAAAAACGGCCTACCACGTGCACCAATGATCTTTAGGTGCTAAACCGCAGGCTAACATTCTGTTACAAATGCACGTCCCTATCTTTTTAGGGTTAACAACAACTATCAATAGGTATTTACGTGTAACAAACATGCAACAGAAAATATAATAACGAATATGCACAATAATAACAAATATTATAGCAACTGCTCTTATATATATTTATACGCACGTAAATAAGGGGTATCTCTTACAGTAGCCTTACCATGCGCTTTGGGCCTATCATCAAACTTAGGCCAGTCACACAAATCTTACCTCGGCCCAACAACTGAGCTGAGCTCGACCTTACCTGAGCATCAAGCCTTGTTCAGTACAAGACGTAATAATAACAAACACGCATATATATATATGTATGCATTTATATATAAGCATATACAATGAGCCCCTCTCAAATGACAACCCCATTATATCTTACGGGCTCGTTAACTAAACTGGGTCAAACTCGTAACCCTTACCCAGGATCTAATAACCGAGCTGACCTCAGCTCAAACCGGGAACTGAGCTACTACCATCCCAGAATCGAAGGTTGAACTCTTGCCTATTACACAAGCCCCCTAAGCTCGAGCTGAGCTTGGCTAAGAGAAGAGGCTTTGAGTGCCTTGGCGGCTGACATGATGGTCTCTATGTGGGTAGGTGATAACTCAGTAAACCTTAACTAGTTTAAGCAAATGCATGTCTCTTTACTTAACTTAGTAAACCTCGACTAGCTTAAGCATAACAACTATTGTAAATACGAATAACTCATCACTTCAGCTAACTCATCTCTACATCTTGAGTATAAAGCAAAATAAGAAATCAATGCTCAATCTATGCATGAAAAACCATGGAGTTCCCAAAGAACTAACCTTTTGACGAACCACACACACACACCTAGCTAAGGCAAACTCATGCTCACTCTCTGCTCGCATATGTGTATCTCACAAACTTGGCCCGGGTAAAACCGTGTTTGATGGTCAACTAAGGGATGAGTGATCGGAGTGCTTAATTATCTGTAAACATTAACTGCTCATACCCTTTGAACTCTTTATCATTTACCAGTAACTTATCTTACTTGACTTCAATTACTTTATCACATTGGATGCCTTAAAAACTTTGATAGAAATTAATTTACATAATTTCTTACATTCTCCCACTTGACTCATATGAGTTATAATATTTTCATGATTTAATAATTACATAAATCATAATAAGTATTTAAAGGCCTTATGTCAATTGGTTCTATCATCAATCATGGCGGTTACATGTTATTTTAATCAACACATTTCCTTCTGTACCGACCAGTCCTCGGACATGGAGACCAGCTGATGACAACAAGCCACGTTAGCTGGGCCCTACAGCGCGGGCCAGAGCCATGTGGGCATGGTTCCACAGGTAGCGTGGAATAGTGGGTCGATGAGTAATCAGTGGTGTCGATCACCAGAGTGGGCTGATGTGTCTTCGTCACTCCGTAGGTTGATGACTCCTTGGTAACAGAGTGTGACGAGGTGACATCGGTCTTGGGTGTTTCGAACAACAGAGCTAGAACATCTGATGTGGGTCCTGAAAGAAGGCCAGTAATCAGTAACATGCACAGAGATAAGGGGAGGCCTAAATCACGAAGAGCTTATGTGTGTGGCAGGGTAAGCAGAGTTAGGTGCAGAGTCCTCAGGGGTGTAACATCCCGCCAAATCCTCTTTTCATAATTATCAAATTAAATAAAGGTAAAACAATAATATTGAAGTTAACATTATTATATATATGTAATGAAGTTTCTCCTCACAGGGAGTTTAATACATAATCGGTCAATTTTCCAAAACTTAAACAAAATACAACAACATAGAAAAACAGGCGATCTCCTAACAGAAAAAGACGATCTCCTATCAGGAAAAGGCGATCTCCTATCAGAAAACAGAAAAAGGGTGATCGCCTAACAGAAACAAAAACAGGCGATCTCCTTCCGGCGACCACTCACTGAGGAGCTCTATTTCCTGCAACATCATCTGCTCCCTTGTAAATTATACACGATCATCACAATTTTAAGAAAAACAGCCACAGAACCAAACACAGGGTAAGCTAGATATTTGAAAGAGAGTTTAGATATGAACTTTAAAATCAAGATAAAACAAATTTTAAGACACCCACGTAAAAACCATCAACTTTCTCATTCCCTTCACATGACCATCAAGTAATCACATATTACACAATTCCTCAAGAGTCGTTCAATTCACATAATTCATCAAGTGTCTATCAATTCAATGTTTCTCATTTCTCACGTCAAACTTCCACTGACTCATCACACAAGACACTTGACACTACTTCCGGAAGACTCGTGCGTTGAACTTAGCATCCAGAGACCTGCACCTGTCATACTTCATTGCTGTAATGTTTCCACAGCCATGCGCATCAACACAATCTCGATCTCAATTTCATCACTCTCACAGTATGACAGGGTTAATCCATATAACAGGTCAAGTCAGTCATCTTTCAAACGACTTACCCATACATATGGACCTCCTTCGACTCTCACCAACTGAATGACTTCATCTATGTGACTCCATCATATCAGCAGAGTCAGGATCGTCTCATTCATAGGATACTCACTGATCAATACACCTCATAACCAAATCTCAACACGGTATTTCCTTTCCTGAAAATACTATGTCTTGATCCTACATTCACAACATTCGACACATCATATAACACTTAAATGAATGATTCCAATCACAACAACAATCATTCCATGGTTCCGATTTTCGAATATCACATTTAAATCTCAAACAGTTTCAAACAACAAAAAAACAGGGGAGTTCGAAAAACAACGCCAAAACCGGCGATCTCGTCCAAAAACAGGGGATTATGCAATAACAGTTGAAAAACCGGCGACCACGTCGCCCCATCATCTCAATCATCTAATATAAGGTTTTCGTTGGAAATAAGGCTAGCTTCCCTTACCTGGACTTGCACAAAACACTAAGAGCTCCAAAACCCACCGAAGCTTAAAGGTGCTTTAGCTCTGTTTTTGCGTCTGGTTTGTAGAACTTGCAGAGAACCTCCCAGGTGCTCTAAGGGTAGTCGTCGCTCGTTGTACTGGTGCTTGAGGATGCCTGAATCGCAGCGCGAAGGAGAGAAAAGAGAAGAATGAAGGTAAACTCACTCTTGAACCACTGCAACGTTCTTTTTTTCTCAGAAGTGGGTTTTTGAATCTTAAACCAACTTGTCCACAAAAGCCGTTGCCACCACCCACTCTGCAGGGAAGTTTGCGTGTACGCTTCCCTGAACAGTACGACTACGCATGCCTCTGCGCAGGCCAACACTCTGATGTCACTATTCTGAACCACCCTTTTTGTCTACGTGTCGCGCGTGCAGTACGTCTCATGCTGAGAGCCTGGGTCCCACCTTATCTGTGTGAAACTCGACATCGCGTGATAACCTTCCACCGATGACCGCTCGCGCGATGACTATCCACCGATGCCTCATCTTGGCGGACGACCGATGTCTCTCCTTGGGAGACGACCGATGTCTCGCCCTGGCGATGACCGCAAGTCTCGCGCCCTGGCGATGCCCGCATGCCTCGCGCCCGGCGATGCCCGCATGCCTCGCGCCCTGGCGATGCCCGACGACACATCACCACGCCTTGCTGAAGGTTCTTCATCCCACTATGTTACGTCCAAGGTATCATCTCCACATGACTTGGTGACGTCGGTAGCTTCACATTTCCAAGAGTAGATCAGCACTACTCCTCGTGCGTCCATGCATGCAACACTAAGGACGATCTCTTATGCTCAAGCATAGAGCTTCGCATGCACAGCGTATCTAAGGCTTAACCCACACCTTGATACGCGTGGTTGTTGGAACCCACTCTGGTTGATCCAGTATCCTGACCACATACAGAGTGCACTTTCGGCGATCATGTGCACCATAGGCGACTGGCGATCACGTGTAATCTAGGTGACAGGAGATCATGTACTAACCAGGCGATCTCATAGTCTTCTAAGCTACACTTTCCTTCCTTTTTATTTTAAATAAAAACATACTTAGAATTCATTTAAAATATATTCCTTTTTATTCCAATTTAATTTTACAGGTCCTTACATTCTCCCCAACAAGAAAAATTTTCGTCCTCGAAAATTGAATTACAAGGAAAAGAGGTATGGATAGGCTTCTCTCATGGGTTCTTCTAACTCCCAAGTTGAATCACCCGATCTCTCATCCCACACTACTTTCACCATGCTGATGGTCTTGCCTCTGAGCTGTTTACTTTACCGATCGTCAATCCTGACTGGTTTCGCTTTAAAGGACAAGTCATCCCTGATCTGCACATCGTCCACTTCCAGCACATGACTAGGGTCTGCCATGTACTTCCTCAGCTGTGATACGTGAAAGACATTGTGCAGATTCGCTAAATGGGGAGGTAGGGCGATCTCATAAGCCACTGGACCAATCCTCTTTAAGATCTGATATGGTCCCACGAATTTAGGGGACAACTTCTTTGATCTGATCGCCCGTCCTACACCCTTGGTTGGTGTCACTCTCATGAACACATGGTCTCCAGCAGCAAACTCCAAAGGTTTTCTCCTCTGATCTGCATAAGATTTCTGCCTACTTTGAGATGCTCTCATCCTGCCTTGTATCTGTTTCACCTTCTCGGTCATCTGCTGAATCAACTCAGGCCCAACCAAGACTGCTTCGCCCTCTTGGTACCAACATAAGGGAGTTCTGCATTTCCTCCCATACAGGGCTTCATATGGTGCCATCCCAATACTGGCGTGGTAACTATTATTATAAGTAAACTCCACCAGCGGCAACACCTCATCCCAACTTCCCAATTGATCCAAGACACACGTCCTCAGCAGATCTTCCAAGGACTGGATCGTTCTCTCTGACTGTCCATCTGTTTGAGGATGATATGCCGAGCTCATTCTCAACTTAGTTCCCAAGCAATCTTGTAAAGTCTGCCAAAACCGTGAAGTGAACCTGGGATCTCTATCTGAAACAATGCTGGAAGGCACTCCATGCAACCTCACTATTTCTTTGATGTACAACTGTGCCAACTTGGCCATAGGCATCCTCATATTCTCTAGAAGAAAGTGGGCACTCTTCGTCAGCCGATCAATGATGACCCAGATTGCATCATGACCCTTTACCGATCTGGGTAAATGGGTAACAAAATCCATGGCGATGCTGTCCCATTTCCACTCAGGGATATCTAGTTGCTGTAACAACCTGCCAGGTCTTTGATACTCTACCTTTGCCTTCTGACACGTCAAGCAGGTAGTAACATACTGGGCGATGTCTCTCTTCATGCCCGACCACCAAAATGACTCCTTCAAGTCATGGTACATCTTGTTCATGCCTGGATGTAGGCTAAGGCGACTCTGGTGACCTTCTTCTAGGATCATCTTCTTCAACTCTTCATTTGCAGGTATGCAAATTCTGCCATTAAATCTCAAGATCCCATCATCGCCCATCACAAAGTCTCTAGCCTGGTCGGTCCCTAGTGACTCCACAGTACGCTTCAGACTAGGGTCCTCCAACTGCTTATCCTTTATCACTCCAAGGAAGTCATTAGTTATAGCCAGCTTACTACAACTAATGTGATTCACATGAAATTCTACCCCAAGGTTTAAGTCTCTGAACTGCTCGATCAGTTTCTACTCTTCCATCATCATGGTGGCTACTTGAATTGATTTTCTACTCAAAGCATCTGCCACTACATTGGCCTTCCTTGGATGATACATGAGTTGAAAATCGTAGTCCTTTAGAAACTCCATCCACCTTCTTTGTCTCATGTATAGTTCCTTCTGATCGAACAGGTATTTCAGGCTCTTATGGTCACTGAACACCTGGAACCGAGCTCCATATAAATAGTGCCTCCAAATCTTCAAGGCAAACACCACCGCCGCCAACTCCAAATCATGAGTAGGATAGTTTCTCTCATGAACCTTGAGTTGCCTTGAAGCATATGCAACCACTCTTTTCTCTTGCATCAAAACACATCCCAAACCCTGATGTGAAGCATCACAGTAGACATCAAAAGGTCTTCCTACCTCTGGGATCACCAGCACTGGAGCACTAGTCAACCTTTCCTTTATGTCCATGAAGCTCTGCTCACATCGGTCGGTCCAAGCAAAAGGTTGATCCTTGCGGGTCAACTGTGTTAAAGGAGCCACTACCTTGGAAAAGTCCTCAATAAACCTCCGATAGTAGCCAGCTAAACCCACAAAGCTCCTTATCTCAGTGACTGTCTTAGGACGTTCCCACTGCAGCACTGCCTCTACCTTGGCTGGATCCACTGAGATTCCCCGAGCAGATATCACGTGTCCTAAGAAATTGACTTCCTTCAGCCAGAACTCGCACTTAGAGAACTTGGCATAGAGTTGCTTCTCCCTCAGAATCTCTAACACTGTCCTCAGATGTTCTTCCTCGGTCCTTGAATAAATGAGTATGTCGTCTATGAAGACTACCACAAACTTATCCAAGAAAGGGTGAAAAATCCTATTCATGTAGTCCATGAACAGAGCTGGAGCATTTGTGACTCCAAACGGCATCACCACATACTCATAGTGCCCATAACGAGACCTAAATGTTGTCTTTTGAACATCTTCAGCTTTTACCAAAATTTGGTGGTACCCCGATCTCAGATCAATCTTTGAGAACACCGAGGCCCCATGTATTTGATCCATCAAATCGTAAATTCTAGGTAGGGGGTACTTGTTCTTGATGGTCAACTTGTTCAACTGCCTGTAATCTATACACAGCCGAGACCCTCCATCCTTTTTCTTAACTAGGAGCACTGGAGCCCCCCATGGAGATACATTGGGTCTGATGAATTGTTTCTCCAACAACTCTTCCACTTGCTTCTTTAATTCTACCAACTCGGCTGGAGCCATCCTGTAAGGTGCCATTAACACTAGTCCAGCTCCAGGTACCAAATCAATAGAGAATTCCACTTCTCTCTTAGGGGGTAATCCAGGTACTTCTTCTGGAAATAAACCCATGAATTCTTTCACCACATGTATTCTGCTTACGTCGCCTTCATTCTTCACCTTCGAGCTAGAATCACGAAGCACCTCGCCCCTTCTTCCAACTCCGACCGCCCTTGCTGAGCAGATATCACATCTGACTCTTGGAGGTCTGGAAACGTTATCTTCTGACAACCGCAGTCTATGAGAACGTGATTGGCAGCTAGCCAATCCATTCCCAGGATAACATCCAGGTCCTGAAGAGGTAGGCAGATCAAGTTCACTTTGAATCTGCGTCCCTCTACTATCAGTGGACATTCGGGGCAAACTGTAGAGGTCAACACTTGTCCTGACGCAGGTGTAGAGACCAACAGTTCGAAAGGTAACTCCTTCACTAGAAGGCCCAACTCGGCTACACACAGGCTTGACACAAAGGAGTGTGTCGCTCCAGAATCAAACAAGGCTTTTACACCTCTACCAGCTATAAAACAAACACCTTGCACGAGGTTACCTGACTGAGACGCCTCTGCTCCTGTCATGGCAAACACTCTCCCTGTTGCCTGAGGTCTGCTGCCTTCATTCCTCAACTGCCGAGAACCACTGGGTTGAGTCGCCCCATTCCTGTTAGGGCACTCTCTAGCAACGTGCCCCGTCTTTTGGCAGGCAAAACACCTTCTCTCTGAATCTCTCTTGGGGCACATATTGGCTATGTGGGGTGCACCACAATGGAAACATTTAAGTTTCCAGGGTTGTTGCTGCTGAAACTGGGATGACGCTGCTCCTGCCCGATGTGGTGGAGGCCTCGCATAGGGCTTGCTCTGTGGGTGCTGCACCTTGGCCTTCCCACTGGAAGAACCCCCTGGGTGTGACCTGATCACCCAAGAGTCACCCTTTTCCAGGGTCTCCACCATCTTCGCCTTCTCTACTAAGGCGTGAAATTCCCTGATGCACATGGGGGCTATGGTCCTCTTCAGCCCATGCTCCAGTCCCTCTTCGAACTTCCTACACCTCCAAGCCTCAGAGGTCGCCTGGGTGTAGAATCGGGCGAGATACTCAAATCGAGCAGCATAAGCATTTACTGACATCTCCCATTGCTCCAATCTGAGGAATTCTGCTTCCCTCGCAAATCTTGCACTATCTGGGAAGTATTTTTCCAGAAATCTCACCCTGAAACTCTCCCAGTCTAACACTTCAGCTCTGGCTTCCATCATCTGCTGAGCTCCCATCCACCAGAACTCGGCTTCTCCAGATAGCAGATAGGTGGCGAACACCAATTTCTTCTCTTCAGGGCAGGAGGTCGCCCTAAAGATTTTCTCCAACTCTCTGACCCACTGATCTGCCTGATCAAGGGTAGCATTCCCATTGAACTTGGGTGGGTTGTGCCTCATGAACTCGGTCAGTCCCATCTCTTCCTGAGGCTGACCGACGTGGGAATTTGTTTCAGCCGACCGAGCAGTTTCCCAATGGTGCATAGCAGCTTGATGATTCTGAGTCATTGCTGCATTCTGTTGTTGGATGGCAGTTGCCATCATCTCAATAGCCTTGGCAATCTGGCTCATTTCTGAAGAAGGTTGGGGAGGGGTAGGGGGTCTACGTGCCATCTTCTTCGTTTCAGATTTTGAAACTATGGGTTTCTATATTCCCTACAACTACAAGAATGAGATTGATAAGAAATCAATTCATTCAGGAGGTAACATCTAGACCTTACAAAGGTCAGCATCTCAAAGTCATTAAGAATTTGAGTTCGTCAACAGAATCATAATACTTATAACCTCAAGCAAAACACCAGAACAGCTACTGGTATACAACCATCAATCCAAACAACCACTTTCAATCAATTACAAAAATACTCAATAATATGACATAAATCACACCAGAATTCAATGTATGCTAAACATCAAACCTTTGGAATTAAGATTGAGAATCATCTCGATCCAGTTATGAGTGTGCACCCTCACCACTTTATCAAGACCCTCTCATTCTTAATACTAAGATTTTCAGTTAGGGCATATATTCACTAAAGCACACACAAAATTTCAATACAAAAACGTTTGAAAACCTTTCACTATAGTTGTTATTTAAAACTCAAATAAATTTTATGAGCAGAAGAAACACAATGGATCCACAGCCCTCAGGTCATCCTAAGGACGAACTGCTCTGATACCATTAATATAACATCCCGCCAAATCCTCTTTTCATAATTATCAAATGAAATAAAGGTAAAACAATAATATTGAAGTGAACATAATTATATATATGTAATGAAGTTTCTCCTCACAGGGAGTTTAATACATAATCGGTCAATTTTCCAAAACTTAAACAAAATACAACAACATAGAAAAACAGGCGATCTCCTAACAGAAAAACACGATCTCCTATCAGGAAAAGGCGATCTCCTATCAGAAAACAGAAAAGGGGTGATCGCCTAACAGAAACAGAAACAGGCGATCTCCTTCCGGCGACCACTCACTGAGGAGCTCTACTTCCTGCAACATCATCTGCTCCCGTGTAAATTATACACGATCATCACAGTTTTAAGAAAAACAGCCACAGAACCAAACACAGGGTAAGCTAGATATTTGAAAGAGAGTTTAGATATGAACTTTAAAATCAAGATAAAACAAATTTTAAGACACCCACGTAAAAACCATCAACTTTCTCATTCCCTTCACATGACCATCAAGTAATCACATATTACACAATTCCTCAAGAGTCGTTCAATTCACATAATTCATCAAGTGTCTATCAATTCAATGTTTCTCATTTCTCACGTCAGACTTCCACTGACTCATCACACAAGACACTTGACACTACTTCCGGAAGACTCGTGCGTTGAACTTAGCATCCAGAGACCTGCACCTGTCATACTTCATTTCTGTAATGTTTCCACAGCCATGCGCATCAACACAATCTCGATCTCAATTTCATTACTCTCACAGTATGACAGGGTTAATCCATATAATAGGTCAAGTCAGTCATCTTTCAAACGACTTACCCATACATATGGACCTCCTTCGACTCTCACCAACTGAATGACTTCATCTATGTGACTCCATCATATCAGCAGAGTCAGGATCGTCTCATTCACAGGATACTCACTGATCAATACACCTCATAACCAAATCTCAACACGGTATTTCCTTTCCTGAAAATACTATGTCTTGATCCCACATTCACAACATTCGACACATCATATAACACTTAAATGAATGATTCAAATCACAACAACAATCATTCCATGGTTCAGATTTTCGAATATCACATTGAAATCTCAAACAGTTTCAAACAACACAAAAACAGGGGAGTTCGAAAAACAACGCCAAAACCGGCGATCTCGTCCAAAAACAGGGGATTATGCAATAACAGTTGAAAAACCGGCAACCACGTCGCCCCATCATCTCAATCATCTAATATAAGGTTTTCGTTGGAAATAAGGCTAGCTTCCCTTACCTGGACTTGCGCAAAACACTAAGAGCTCCAAAACCCACCGAAGCTTAAAGGTGCTTTAGCTCTGTTTTTGCGTCTGGTCTGTAGAACTTGCAGAGAACCTCCCAGGTGCTCTAAGGGCAGTCGTCGCTCGTCGTACTGGTGCTTGAGGATGCCTGAATCGCAGCGCGAAGGAGAGAAAAGAGAAGAATGAAGGTAAACTCACTCTTGAACCACTGCAACGTTCTTTTTTTCTCAGAAGTGGGTTTTTGAATCTTAAACCAACTTGTCCACAAAAGCCGTTGCCACCACCCACTCTGCAGGGAAGTTTGCGTGTACGCTTCCCTGAACAGTACGACTACGCGTGCCTCTGCACAGGCCAACACTCTGATGTCACTATTCTGAACCACCCTTTTTGTCTACGTGTCGCGCGTGCAGTACGTCTCATGCTGAGAGCCTGGGTCCCACCTTATCTGTGTGAAACTCGACATCGCGTGATAACCTTCCACCGATGACCGCTCGCGCGATGACTATCCACCGATGCCTCATCCTGGCGGACGACCGATGTCTCTCCCTGGGAGACGACCGATGTCTCGCCCTGGCGATGACCGCAAGTCTCGCGCCCTGGCGATGCCCGCATGCCTCGCGCCCGGCGATGCTCGCATGCCTCGCGCCCTGGCGATGCCCGACGACACATCGCCACGCCTTGCTGAAGGTTCTTCATCCTTCTATGTTACGTCCAAGGTATCATCTCCACATGACTTGGTGACGTCGGTAGCTTCACATTTCCAAGAGTAGATCATCACTACTCCTCGTGCGCCCATGCATGCAACACTAAGGACGATCTTTTATGCTCAAGCATAGAGCTTCGCATGCACAGCGTATCTAAGGCTTAACCCACACCTTGATACGCGTGGTTGTTGGAACCCACTCTGGTTGATCCAATATCGTGACCACATACTGAGTGCACTTTCGGCGATCATGTGCACCATAGGCGACTGGCGATCACGTGTAATCTAGGCGAAGGGCGATCATGTACTAACCAGGCGATCTCATAGTCTTCAAAACTACACTTTCCTTCCTTTTTATTTTAAATAAAAACATACTTAGAATTCATTTAAAATATATTCCTTTTTATTGCAATTTAATTTTACAGGTCCTTACAAGGGGTCAAGTACTCATCAGAACTAGGGTTCCCCAGTAAAGCTACATACATGGCACGTGAACAGTGAAGGCACTCCCAAAACAGGTGGCCCCAGAGACTAGGTGCACGAGGAGGCACCCAGGTGGTCACCCTGTTATAGTTTGCACTCCAAATAAGGAAACCTTATGTGCTAGATTACCCTAAGACTGGGTGATAGCGGCGTGAGGGTATTCCAGTAAACCCTAAATATGGGTAGCGACGCAGAGGAAACCCTAGACTATATAAAGGGTAGTAAAACACTTCACAAAGGTACGCAGTTTCAAACCCTAAACACAGTTACTCAAACACTTGGTGTACTTGCCCTAGTTTTGACTTGAGCGCCAGAGTGCAAACGGCCTCTAGGGCGCCCCTTTCTCTTTTGCAGGTGCAGATTGCTTCGAGAGAACCAAGCATTCTCCAAGGTGACGAAGGAGGCATGTGAGTGTCGTAGAGTCAACCGACAGGAGAGTCAACCGGCAAGAACATTTGGCGCCCACCGTGGGGCCGGAGTAAAACAAGGTTCCATACACGAGAGTAAGAGAAGAAACCACAGAGATGAGGAATACTAGACAAGGATCCGTTCCACCAAATGGGGGTGAAAGCGTTACCATGCAACAACTCATGGAAACGATGCGCACCCTCTAGGAGACGGTGGTGGAGTCAAGGGCGGATCAGGTGCGAATGCAGATGGATCTGGCTGCATCACAAGCCAGAAACGAAGAATTACACAGGGCAAACGAAGAGTTGCGCATGAACCTGCAAAATTTGCAGCAAGCAGGGGATCGTGCGGTGGACGATCGAGCTCCACTAATGCCGCCAAGGGCTTTCCCCATGCCCTTCTCCCAAGCAATCATGGACACGGTGGTTCTCGCCACCTTCGTGGGGCCTAAGACAATGTTCACCAGGGTAGAGGATCCTGAAGCGCATCTCACAGCGTTTCACACACAGATGATGCTGTCAGGAGGGTCTGATGCGGTGCATTGCAAGCTCTTCATGACCACGTTGACAGGGACAACGCTAGAATGGTTCTTTAGCTTGCCTGAGGGACATATCACGTCTTTCGCTCAGTTCTCCATGCTGTTAAAAGAACAGTATATTGTCAATCGGGCCCCTCCACCGGTGTCCTATGATCTTTTTGACGTAAGGCAGCATCAGAGGGAGTCCCTTAAAGATTACCTCAACAGATTTGGGGCAATGATGGTGAGGTTGCACACAAAAGATGAAGATATGGTGGTGTATGCCTTCAGAAAGGGGATATTGCCAGGATCTTTCAGCGAGTCCCTTATCCAAAACCGCCCTAAGACTTTCGGTGACATCAAGCGTAAGGACCTGTAAAATTAAATTGGAATAAAAGGGTATATTTTAAATGAATTCTAAGTATGTTTTTAATTTAAAATAAAAAGGAAGGAAAGTGTAGCTTAGAAGACTATAAGATTGCCTGGTTAGTACATAATCGCCGGTCGCCTACTACACATGATCGCCAGGGCGCGAGGCATGTGGACGTCGCCAGGACGCGAGAGACATGCGGGCATCGCCAGGGCGCGAGAGACATGCGGGCATCGCCAGGGCGCGAGAGACATGCGGGCATCGCTGGGGCGCGAGAGACATGCGGGCGTCGCCAGGGATAGACATCGGTCGTCTCCCATAGAGAGACATCGGTCGTCTTCCAAGACGAGACATCGGTCGTTCGCCAGGATGAGTCAGCGGTGGAAAGTTATCGCGCGATGTCGAGTTTCACACAGATAAAGTGGGACCCAGACTCCCAGCATGAAACGTCCTGCACGCACGCCACGTAGACAAAAAGGGTGGTTCAGAATAGTGACATCAGAAAGTTGGCATGCGCAAGAGACACTCGCGGTCGTACTGTTCAGGGAAGTGGTTGGCATGCGCAAGAGACAACCGTGGCCGTACTGTTCAGTGAAACGTACACTCAGGCTTTCCTGCAGAGTGGGTGGTGGCAGCAGCATGCGTGGACAAGTAGGCTTAGATTCAAAAACCCATTGCGGGGAGGCAAAGAACGTTGCAGTGGTTCAAGAGTGAGTTTACCGTCATCCTTCTCTTTTCTCTCCTTCGCGCTGCGATTCAGGCATCCTCAAGCACCAGTACGACGAGCGACGACTGCCCTTGGACACTTGGGAGGTTCTCTGCAAGTTCTCCAGACCGGGACACTAAAACAGAGTGAAAGCATCTTTAAGCTTCGTTGGGTTTCCGAGCTCTTGGAGTTTTGCGCTAGTCCAGTAAAGGGAAGCTAGTACTTTACATTTATAAAAACGTTAGGCGAGTAAGTTCTGAAGTGAGGGCGACGTGGTCGCCGGTTTTCATATTTCTTTTCACAATGCTCTGTTTTTATGTGTGGGGTGACGTGGTCGCTGGTTTTAACTTTGTTTCGAAATCCCCTGCTTTTGAATGAGATCGCCGGTTTTGGCGTTGTTTTTCGAACTCCCCTGTTTTAGTGCGGTTTGAAACTGTTTGAGATTTAAATGTGAAATGCATGTGATATTCGAAAATCTGAACCGTGGAATGAATGTTGTTGTGACTGAACCTTAAGTTTTGTCATATATCTTGTATTCTTTTTGCACTACCCTTTCTTGTTTTGTACCTTTTCTTGCTTGTCTTTTATTGTTCTTTAAGGTTTGTGGTGGTTATTTTTGGATGAGTGGTTGAGTGCTTTGGCATCTTTCATTTGAGGTTACTCCATTCCACAAGAGAAGCTTGATTGAGGGAAGTATAATTTCTTGGAGTGATTTAGAGTGCCTTAATTTTTTTACCAAAACCGCACCACTTATTTCTTTGTTTTCTAACCTTGTTTTCTTTAATTGTTTGCTATTTGTGTTTGCTGTACTGTTTTGAAAATGGCTCAATATTCAAGTGGAGAATCTTCCAAACCACACTCTCCACAAAAAGCTTTCATTCTTGGTGAATTAAAAGAAGCCAAAAGGTCACTTGCACAAAAAGATGAAGCTATAAGACAATTGGAAGAAAGATTGCAAAGGCTTGAAGTGACTAATGAAAGGTCCAGCCATACACACCATAGAAGACGCCATTCTTCAAGGCATTCATCAAGAACTTCTTCCAACTATCATGGACATGAAGATGAAACCGAATGGAGGAGGCATCATCATTATGAAGAAAGGCGCCAACATGTGGCAAAGCCTTATATGCCTTTTGTAAAATTACCTAGCTTTAGTGGTGAAGGTGATCCAAATGTATATTTGGGGTGGGAAGCAAAGGTTGAACAAATCTTTCATGTACATGAGGTCCAAGAAGACCAAAGGGTAAAACTAGCTACTTTAGAATTTCTAGACTATGCCATGCAATGGTGGCATAAAACTCTTATGGACATTGGGCTAAACAAGAGACCTCCCGTGGTTTCTTGGAACAATTTGAAAGAATGTATGCGCGCTAGATTTGTTCCACCACACTTTAGGAAAGATCTATTGTTGAAGCTCCAAAGGCTTCACCAAGGCACGCTAAGTGTGGATGCTTATTATAAAGAACTTGAAACGCTTTTAACTCATATTAACATGCATGAAAGTGAAGAATCTAAGATGGCTCGTTTTGTAAGTGGATTAAGACCAGATATTCAAAATGTTGTAGAACTTTATGAGTACACTTCTTTGGAAAAATTGGTTCACCTAGCCATTAAGGTTGAATCACAAATTTTGAAGAAAAATTCTTTTAAGAAAACTCATAATGATGGTTTCTATAACTCACCTTGGAAGGGTAAAACTCACATTTCAAAACTTGATACTCCTTCCAAATCTTTTAAACAAAAGGACTCTCATAATTCTTCTATTTCTAAATCACCAACCAAAACCTCAAGTAAGAAATGTTTTAAGTGTTTAGGTTATGGTCATATAGCCGCAAATTGTCCAACAAAACGAACCATGATGGTAAAAGGGGGTATAGTTGTAAGTGAACATAGTGATAATTCTTCTAAATCTAACTCCCCTTCCCCTAGCCCTAGTGATAATGAATGTAAAATACCATGTGAAGGTGACTTATTGGTGATAAGGCGCATGATGGGCACAATTCAAAAACCTTTGGATGATACCCAAAGAGAAAATATTTTCCATACCCGGTGCCTTATCAACAAAAAGTTATGTTCCATGATAATTGATGGGGGTAGTTGTACAAATGTGGCTAGTACAAGAGTGGTGGAGAAGCTTGTGTTACCCACTATCTCTCATCCCAAGCCCTATAAGCTCCAATGGCTTACTAAAAATGGAGAAATCATGGTTAATAAACAAGTCCTCATAAATTTTGAAATAGGAAAGTATAAAGATGAGGTTTTATGTGATGTTGTGCCTATGGAAGCAACCCATATTCTTTTAGGGAGGCCTTGGCAATTTGATAGACATGTTTTACATGATGGCCTCACCAATATAATGTCTTTTTCCTTCCAAGGGCGCAAGGTTACCTTAAAACCCCTCTCTCCACAAGAAGTTCATAAGGACCAATTAAAAATGAAAAATAAAAGAGAAAATGAAAAAGAAGAAAATGATAAAATGAGTCATAATACCTTATCAAATAAATCAATCTTTTTGACTCATGCTATGCCTCAATTTGAGCATCCAAGGTATTCTTCTTCTTTGTCTTTTTCATTACCAAAAGTTCCTACTTGCACTCCATATTGGTTGAAAAATGTTAGGGATGATTTTTCCATACCTACTAATGGTTTTTACCCTTTAAAGGGAATTTTTCCTAAGAAAATAATCATTCCCCCACATTTTTTTCCAACATGGTCTGTCTATAGGACTTCTTTTTCCGACATCCCAATGATTCATAATGCTAAGTCAAGTTTGCCTTTATTATCATCCACTGCTTTATTTGATAGCAAACTAACTTTGTTATATGCAGGGATTCTGAATTCGTGGACAAATTCTCTCCAACCTGGGGAGCATGATGGAGATCAAGTAGAAGAGGATTTCACTAATGGAGGAAGAGGTCATCCACCCAAGCATTTAAAATTCTTCTTACTAGTCTTCTTAAAGAGTAGAACATTTTGGGTTCTCTTGAAAATTCAAAAGATAGTAGTATAAATAAATCTTTGTAAATAATCTTGTATAAATTTGTAAATAATATAGAAATATCCTTAGGAGTATGCCAAAGAGGAAAACCAAAAGAAACCTCTAAATGTAAGGCATTTTAGGCACTTTCTTTAGGAAAAAGTGGAAAAAGTGACTTTTCTACTCCTTTCTCTCTTGTACACTAGAAGGAGCTAGAAGAGTGACTCTTCCCACTCCTTCCCCTTTGTAACATGACCAGCCCTCTCCATTATAAATAGGGGTGCTTGGTACTTTGAATAAAAAGAGTTGAAAGTTAGAAGAAAAGAAACTATCTTGAAATTGAGAGAGAGTGAGTTTGTGAGACTTGTCTCTTCTTCTCCTTCATGTCTTATCTTGTGAGCTTTGGAGACTCTCAAGTGGCGGCACCACCCACTCATCTTGGAAGAACCACCCTCCAAGTGGCGTGAATCACATCTCCAAAAGGCTACAACCACATAAGTCATTTCTATTCATCTTCTAAAAATACCCATTTGTGTTTTCTTGTAGTTTTTCCATTTTTAATCGGTTCAATCTTTTCCATGAGTTGTTTCCTTTCATTTGCTGCCATTGTTCTGCACTTTGTTTGGTTTATTTCCTTGTTTTCTTGCTGTTTTAATTTCGTCCAAACCATGGGTTTCCATATACATGTGTTGTTCTTGTTTTCCATCCATGGGTTTTTTGTTCTTTGATGAGTTTCTTGTGATTTTCTAATTCCTATTGAATTTCAATCAGTATTTTCACTTCTTCTTGGTGTTCTTATGATGTTCTTGTGTTTCCTTTGAAGTTTGGTACTGTTCTTGAATTACCCATTCATATTCCATTGTTATCTTACACTACAAGTTACCTATTCATGTGTTTTTTGTATGAACCTTTGTTTTCTTGAGTAGAAACTCTATTAATTGCTCTTTAGAATTTTGATCCTAATTCTTGAAAGTGTCATGAATACAATGAAACCTATATCAACTCAACCCAAACCAAGAAAGGTTCATAAGAGACTCACTTCACCAGTGAAGATTCTTGGAGCGTTCTTGCAGAACACGCAGTTGCAGGAGGCTAAACGAAGGAGTGATGAGGCACATCCTCCACGTTCAAGTCCGCGGCAGGATCATTTGGCGCCCACCGTGGGGCCTGTGTGAATCTTGTTCCCATCCACGTCGCAGTTTCTTGAGGTTCTTGCAGTTTCTTGAAGCTTTCGTCGAGGTTCTTGAGAAAATGAGTAGAAGAACCAGACGAACCTCACCTACGCCACCTGCTGAAGAAGGTGCTGTTACCATGGCGCAGGTCATGGAGATGATGCGCGCACTGCAAGATAGTGTCGGGACATCAAGAGTTGAGCAAGAGAAGATGCATGCAGAGCTGACTGCATCGCGTAGCAGAAATGAGGAGTTGAACCGTGTAAACGAAGAATTGCGAGGGAGTTGCAGGCACAGAGGGAGCGCATAGTCGAAGATGGGACGTCAACGCCGCCATCGTCTCCTAGAGCATTCCCTATGCCTTTCTCCCCCGAGATCATGAACACGGTGGTGCCTCCCGACCTGGTGGGAGTGAAGGCGTCGTTCACGGGGGTGGAAGATCCAGAAGCGCATCTGACCGCCTTCCACACTCAAATGATGCTGTGTGGAGGTTCAGAGGCTGTGTACTGCAAGGTGTTTATGAGCACGCTGAGCGGAGTAGCTATGGAGTGGTTCGTGAGCTTGCTAGAGGGCCACATCACCTCTTTCCATCAGTTTACAAAGTTGTTCACAAAGCAGTACATCGTCAACAGAGCGCCACCAGTGGTGTCCTATGATTTGTTCGACGTGCACCAGTACCAGGGCGAGTCGCCGAAGGACTACCTCAGCCGTTTTGGCGCGCACGTGGTGAGATTGCCCAGCAAAGACGAGGACATGCTGGTGCATGCGTTCAAGAAAGGCGTGCTGCCTGGCCTTTTCAGTGAATCGCTCATCAGGAGCCACCCTGCCACCTTTGCTGAGATTCGGCGACGCGCGGTGGCGGACATGGTAGCAGAGGCAGAGGTCTCTAAGAAGAGAGGCGCCAGGTGATCGCGCTTCGCGGTCCCAGGCAGGTGATCAGCAACACGAAGTCCCTGTGCATGGGGATATGAGATGATGGAAGATGCTATGCTAGGGGGCTCCCAGGTAGCCCAGGTGGAAGCTGAAGCAGAGGGCATGATCGCCCCTCATGAGTCAGGCGTAGCCAGGGCGGTCATCACCGAAGAAAGGAGACCCCGTCCAGAGTAGTTGAGGTGTTGGAGAGTGGAGCTTATTGGCTGGAGACTCTGGATGGAGCAGCTATCCCCAGGATGTAGAACGCTGCACACTTAAGTTTCTATTCCGGTTAAGTTGTAAAGTAGATGTGTTCTCGAGCTGTACACACCCTCAGTATATCTACTGTAAATAGTTGAGCAGATCAGGGGGCACCTTTTTTAATAAGGCCACCCAATAAAAAGAGATTTCAGTACATAAAGTGTGCGAGTGTTCCCAGTTTAAAGTTCTCCTTGCCCCAGGTGCAAGTACAGGTGATCGGTGGTCAGTTACCGAGTGGCCACCACCCACAGATCAGCCCCTAGATAAGCGCCTGGATGTAGAGCGCGATCAACCATCAGTGCATGCAGACCGCGATCAGCCGTCGGTGAATGTAGGGAGTGAGCACTCGGTCGGTGCATGGTCATCGGGGTCTTGCTAACACGTGTTAAGCTGGGACCCAGGCTCCCAGCGAGAGCGTTACGCATGCACCTCGCATGATTCCAGATGCAAATCACTCGATCGATGCATGGTCATCGGGGTCTTGCCAATACGTGTTAAGCTGGGACCCAGGCTCCCAACGAGAGCGTTACGCATGCACCTCGCATGATTCCAGATGCGGAGAGATCGGTCGGTGCATGGTAATCGAGGTCTTGCCAACACGTGTTAAGCTGGGACCCAGGCTCCCAGCGAGAGCGTTACGCATGCGCCTCGCGTGATTCCAAACCAGAAGAAGAGGGGTTGCCCACTCAAAGGGCATGCGGTGATACCATGCAGGCAGGATGCGCCTGGTGAGTGCGCTTAGACAGCCACACCTGGTGCTCCCCTGGGAGCATGCGCCCACTCAGAAGGCGTGCGGTGAGACCATGCAGGCAGGATGCCCCTGGTGAGTGCGCTTAGAGAGCCACACCTGGTGCTCTCCTGGGAGCATGCACCCACTAAGGTAAAAAGTCCTCACCTCGGCTTTGTGCAGCGGGGCAGAGGCGAGAGAAAGTCCTTATCCTCGACTTTGTACAGTGAGGCTGAGGCAAGAGAGAAAGTCCTCTCCCTCGACTTTGTACAGCGAGGCAGAGGCGAGAAAGTCCTCACCCTCGGCTTTGTACAGCAAGGCTGAGGCAAGAGAGAAAGTCCTCTCCCTCGGCTTTGTCCAGCGGGGCAGAGGCGAGAGAAAGTCCTCACCTCGACTTTGTACAGCGATGCTGAGGTGAGAGAAGCAAGACCTCACCCGCGACTTCTTATAGCGAGGTTGAGGCAAGAGGGGTCATCGAGAAGCACTTTTCTTCCCCAAAACACAGGCGTCATAGTTGGTGTTCAGGCCCTCTATGCACTCAGCGCTGGAGTGGCAGAGAAGTGTAGCAAAGCCAGAAGCGCGATCAGGCGTGAAGCCGAAGCATTTAGGCCCCGTTAAGTCAGTCATCCAGCACGAAGTTATGTTGAAGGTAATGCTAAGGTAACAGTTAGCCGCGATCACGTCAGAAGCCAATTTTGAGGGGTTGCAGTGAGATCGCGCTAAAGCCTAAGCTAGTTAACAGTTAGTCACATGCAGAGAGTTAAAGAGGAGAAACGCAGCGAACCCTAGCGCGGTTGAGAAGAAGAAAACAGAAAAGGTGAGTCTCTAGATGATCCAGAGGAATGCGCACGCCTCTGTTGGATGAAGGAAACGGTAGCGACACTCAGTGGGGGCCATTAATGCCTCCATGTGTCGAGAGATAAAGTATGGAAGCCATAATGCCGAGGAGCAGATACGTGAGCAGCACGTGGCATGGCCCCACCTGCCACGTGGACCGAGGGCGCGACCACTTAGTCTCTTCGCTGAGAACAAGTTCACAGCTCGAGACTGGGGGGCTTGTGATCCTGTCGGTCATCAGTAGTTGATGACGTCAGCAGCAGTTGACCACGTGGACCATGCACAGGGTGGCACGTGGTAGAAAGAGCAAGTGAATCAGGGAGGAGATCACCTAGAACGGTGATCGGTAGTCAGATACCAAGTGGCCACCACTCCCAGTTCAGAGCATAGATAAGCGCCTGGAAGCAGAGCGTGAAGTTATGAGGCACCGCCCGGTCATCGGGGGAAAGTTATGAGGCACCGCCCGGTCATCGGGGGAAAGTTATAAGGCACCGGTCGGGCGCTACTGCATGAAGAGCGTGATCAGGCGTTAGTGCATGAAGAGCGCGATCTGGCGTTAGTGCGTGCAGAGGGCGATCGGTCGTAAGTGTGTGCAGAGGGCGATCGGTCGTAAGTGTGTGCAGAGGGCGATCGGTCGTAAGTGCATGCAGAGGGCGATCGGTCATCGGGGTTCTTGCCAACGCGTGTTAAGTTGGGACCAAGGTTCCCAGCGAGAACGTTACGCATGCACCTCGCAAGATGCCCACTCAGAGGACATGCGGCGAGGCCATGCAGGCAGGATGCGCCTGGCGAGTGAGTTTAGACCAGCCACACCTGGCGCTCTCCTGGGAGCATGCGGCCCGCACAGAGAGAAGCGCAGAAGCCCTCCAGGTGTGATGCATGTACGGTAGATGCCAGCTGCATGCCTCCACGTGTCACCATCTGGGAGAGAGGCGCGGCCCAGGTATAAAGCACTCCACGTCATGTAAGGTAAGAGAGTGTTCTTTTCAGATTACAAGCTTACACAGTTTACACACAAGTTACACAGCAGTCACCACTCACTCTTCTGGGTCATTGTGGGAGCGTTTATACACGTTGCACAGTGATCCAGAATGGAGTAACAGAGAGAGAGAGAAAGTGGATTTGAGCACACACGAGTCTCACAGAGAGATTCAGTGAGAGTTTTTGGGGTTCCTGTTGCCTGACTTGAGCGTCGGAGTGCACACGGCCGCTAGAGGCGCCGTCTGCGTTGTTTTGCAGGCATTGTTTGAAGGTCCAGTGACGATTCTTGGAGCGTTCTTGCAGAACACGCAGTTGCAGGAGGCTAGACGAAGGAGTGATGAGGCACATCCTCCACGTTCAAGTCCGCGGCAGGATCAATTATGAAAACAGCCTCAAGACAAGAAGGGGAGTATGCACGGTGACCACCCAACCTCCGGGTGGGGAGTACGATGACACTGACCTGCCCCGAGGAGACATCAGGGTCACGCGAGCAGAGGTCGCCTGGGAGAGGCGACCTGAACCAGCAGAGGAGGTGGTAGAGAGGGAGATCGGAGGCCAGATTTTCAAACTTGGCAAATCCCTACGCCAAGAGACACAGGACCAAGTAGCGGGAGTCATAGAGCGGCACATGGACGCTTTTTCTTGGTTTGCCTCAGACATGCCAGGTATTGATCTAGATTTCTTATGTCACCGCCTTGCGTTGGATCCCCAAGCCAGACCTGTTCGACAGTGGAGGCGTAAGTTCAACGAAGAAAGGAGGCAGGTGGTCAGGGAGGAGATGCAAAAGCTGCTCAACGCAGGCCACATACGGGAAATCCAGTATCCTGAGTGGCTGGCGAATGTCGTGTTGGTGAAAAAGGCCAATGGGAAGTGGAGGATGTGCGTAGATTTCATTGACCTCAACAAGGCATGCCCGAAAGACTCCTACCCTTTACCCAACATTGATGCGTTGGTAGATAACGCCTCGGGGTGCAAGTTGCTCAGTTTCTTGGATGCCTTCTCCAGGTATAATCAGATAAATATGCACCCGAGAGATGAAAGCAAGACGACATTCATGACTGAGCTGTCCTGCTACTGCTACAAAGTCATGCCATTTGGGCTGAAGAATGCAGGCGCCACCTATCAAAGGCTGATGGATAAGGTCCTTGCACCCATGCTAGGACGCAATGTACAAGCCTACGTGGATGACATGGTGGTGACGTCCCAGGTGCGAGATCAGCATGTTGCTGATTTGGAAGAGCTATTTAATACAATAGCTAAGTACGGGTTGAAGCTAAACCCAGAGAAGTGCGTCTTTGGGGTAAAAGCAGGAAAGTTCCTCGGTTTCTTGCTCATTGAATGAGGGATTGAGGCCAACCCAGACAAGTGCGCGACGATCTTGGCCATGAGGAGCCCGACGTTGGTCAAGGAAATGCAGCAATTGACAGGTCGGATGACTGCACTTTCCAGGTTTGTGTCAGCAGGAGGAGACAAGGGCCACCCCTATTTCCAATGTTTGAGGAGGAACAGCAGATTCTCGTGGACCCCGAAGTGTGAACAAGCGTTCCTCAAGCTCAAGGAGTACCTGGCCAGCCCGCCGGTCTTGTGCAAACCCCAGCTTGGCACCCCACTACGACTGTACTTCGCAATCACAGAGAAGGCGGTGAGTTCGGTCTTGGTCCAGGAACAAGAGCAAAGCCAAAGGCCCATCTACTTTGTTAGCAAAGTGTTACAAGGGCCAAAGGCAAGATACCAGGCCATAGAAAAGGCAGCCTTGGCTGTTGTGTTCTCAGCGCGTAGGCTTCGTCACTATTTTCAGAGTTTTACTGTGGTGGTGATGACAGATCTGCCCATACGTAAGGTTTTACAAAAACCAGACGTGGCAAGAAGAATGGTGCGATGGGCGGTCGAGTTGTCAGAATTTGACATTCAGTTTGAGCTCAGAGGTCCGATCAAGGGACAAGTTTACGCTGATTTCGTGGCCGAGATGTCCTTGATAGAGACCCAGCAGGAGGGACCTAGTTTTAAGTGGGTGTTGTCGGTGGATGGGTCCTCAAATCAGCAAGGTAGTGGAGCGGGGGTAATTCTGGAAGGGCCCAAGGGGTTGTTGATAGAGCAGGCCCTGCGGTTCGCCTTCAAAGCCAACAACAACCAAGCAGAATATGAAGCTTTGATTGCTGGAATGCTGTTGGCCAAGGAGATGGGAGCGCAGAGTCTTGTGGCGAAGAGTGATTCATTGTTGGTCACAGGTCAGGTGGTAGGAGAATACCAGGCGAAAGATGTAAGGACCTGTAAAATTAAATTGGAATAAAAGAGATATATTTTAAATGAATTCTAAGTATGTCTTTATTTAAAATGAAAAGGAAGGAAAGTGTAGTTTGGAAGACTATGAGATCGCCTAGTAGTACATGATCGCCGGTCGCCTGCTACACATGAGCGCCAGGGCGCGAGGCATGCAGGCATCGCGCGGGCGAGAGGCATGCGGGCATTGCCAGTGCACGAGAGGCATGCGGGCATCGCTAGGGCACGAGGCATGCGGGCATTGCCAGGGTGCGAGAGGCATGCGGGCTTTGCCAGGGGGAGACATCGGTCGTTCGCCAGCGAGAGGTCATCGGTGGATTGTCTTCGCGCGAGGGGTCATCGGTGGATTGTCTTCGCGTGAGAGGTCATCGGTGGATAGCCTTCGCGCGAGAGGTCATCGGTGGATGGCCTTCGCACGAGAGGTCATCGGTGGATAGCCTTCGCGGGAGAGGTCATCGGTGGATAGACTTCGCGCCTGTGGTCATCGGTGAAAGGTCATCGCACGACGTCGAGTTACACACAGAGAAGGTGGGACCCAGACTTCCAGCATGGAACGTCCTGCACGCGCGCCACGTAGACAAAAAGAGTGGTTCAGAATAGTGACCTCAGAGTGTTAGCCTGCGCAGAGGCACGCTCAGTAGTACTGTTCAGGGAGTTGTTGGCCTGCGCAAGAGACAACTGTAGTCGTACTGTTCAGGGAAACGTACACTCAGACTTCTCTGCAGAGTGGGTGTGGCAGCTGCTTTTGGTGGATAAGTTGGTTTAAGATGCAGAGACCCACTGCTGAGAGAAAAAAAACGTTGCAGCATTCAAAGAGAGAAAGAGTGAGTTACCTCCCTTCTCCTCCAGATATCTCCTTCGCGCTGCGATTCTAGCATCTTCACACAAGAGTACGACGAGAGGCAGCACCATTAGAGCACCTGGGAGGTTCTCTGCAAGTCCTTCAACCAGACGCAAAAACAGAGCCAAGGCGTTGTTCAAGCTTCGTTGGGTTTCGGAGCTCCTGGTGTTTTGCGCAAGTCCAGGTAAGGGAAGCTAGACTTCATTTTCAATACAAGCCATAGTTTAGCTATTTCTGAAGTGAGGGCGACGTGGTCGCTGGTTTTTGTTTTCATCTTTGTAAAATGCTCTGTTCTATGTGTTTGGGCGACGTGGTCGCCGGTTTTTAAATACAGACTTCGAAATACCTTGTTTTTGAACCAGATCGCCGGTTTTGGCGTTGTTTGCGAACTCCCTGTTTTTGGTGTTGCTTTGAAAACGGTTTGAGATTTAAATGAGATATTCGAAAATAAGAACCTTGGAGTGAGTTTTGCTGTGATTGAAATCATTCATTTAAGTGTTGTATGATGTGTTGAATGTTGTGGATGTGGGATCAAGGCATAGTATTTTCAGGAAAGAAAATACCGTGTAAGATCGTGTAGGATGTGCATTGATCGGTGATGTCTATAATGAGATTATCCTGACTCTCCTGAGATAATGGATTCATATAGATGAAGTTATTCAGGCGTTGAGAGTCGAAGGAGGTTCATATGTATGGGTGAGTCGTGTGAAAAAGAACGAGCTCGGCCTGTTATATGGATTAACCCTGTCATACTGTGAGAATGATGAACTTGAGATCGAGAATGTGTTGATGCGCATAGCTGTGGAAACATTACAATAGCTTTGTATGACAGGTGCAGAATCTCTGAGTCTAGTCAATGCACGAGTCTTCCGGAAGTAGTGTCAAGTGTCTTGTGTGCTGGGTCAGTGGTGGTCTGACATGTGAAATGAGGAACTTGAAATTTATAGACACTTGATGCAGTTTTGTGAAATAGAATGACTCTTGAGAATATTGTGAAATGTGTGATTTCTGGGCGATCAGGTGAAGGGTATTGAGAAAATCTATAGCTTTACGTGAATATCTTGAAAATTGCTTACCCTGATTTTAATGTTCTTATTTAAACTCTCTTTAAAATACCTAGCTTACCCTGCGTGTTTTGCTCGTTGGCAGTTTTTCTCTTTAAACTGTGATGATCGTGTATAACTTACACGGGAGCAGATGATCTTCCAGGATGTAGAGCTCCTTAGTGAGAGGTCGCCGAGGAAGAGATCGCCGGTTTTCTATCTCTTGGTGGTGATCGCCGGATTTATGTCCTGCTAGCAGATCGCCTGTTTGGGCCTTCTGTTACCAGATCGCCGGTTCATGTGTGGAGACCGCCGGTCTTGTTGTATTTGATTGAATTTCGTTAAATTTTGAAAACATTTGACTGGTTATGTATTAAACTCCCTAAGAGGAGCAACTTCATTACTTATATATATATATTATCATTCTTCAATATTATTTGTTCACCTTTATTTTCATTATACATGTATGTATGGCTTTATAGTGGCGGGATGTTACAAAAGATCCCCAGATGGCCTCCTACTTGGAGTATGTCCAGCAATTGAAGAGTTCTTTTGAAACCTTCGAGCTAGTGCATGTGCCCAGGGAACAGAATGCCCGAGCTAACTTGTTGGCCAAACTCGCCAGCTCAGGCAAGGGGGGCAGGCAGAGGACAGTCATCCAGGAGACCCTAAGGGCACCTCGCACCTATACAGCTGATAATTTGGTTGGAGTTCATCAGATCAGCCAGTCGGACGGTGAGAAGAGGAGTCATCGGTCGTTGACCCAAGAAACTCTGAAGAAGCCACGGGTCAACGCGTGCACGCCACTAGAGGAGGGGTCATCACAAGTCTGCTTGTTGCAGAGCGGAGAGACATGGATGACGCCCTATAAGCGCTACATAGCTGATGGGATGCTCCTAATGGAGCCAATGGAAGCAAGGAAGATAAAGAAGAATTTGGCCAAGTACACATTCATTGACGGCGAGTTGTACAGGCATGGGTTTACCCACCCCATCCTGGTGTGTGTGCATGGTGAGCAGTGCGTGAGAATAATGGCAGAGCTCCATGAAGGCATATGTGGGAGTCACATAGAAGGTCACGCTTTGGCATCCAAGGCCATTCGCGCAGGGTACTACTGGTCGACTATGAGGGAGGATTGCACTAAGTATGCACAGCAGTGCAAGCAGTGCCAATTGCATGTTGATTGGCATAAGGCGCCACCAGAAGAGCTCAGGTCGATATACAGCCCTTGGCCATTCCACACCTGGGGAATTGACATCCTGGGGCCCTTTCCTTTGGTGGTGCGGCAGATGAAGTACCTCGTGGTCGCCATAGAATACTTCACGAAGTGGATCGAGGCTGAGCCAGTGGCATAGATCACAGCCCACAAGATCCAACACTTTGTGTGGAAGAATATAGTGTGTCGCTTTGGTGTACCCAAGCGCCTGGTGTCTGATAATGACACTCAGTTCGCAAGTCAACAGTTGGGAAAGCTATGCACAGAGTTGGGGATTAAGCAGGTATTCGCATCGGTCGAGCATCCTCAAACCAATGGGCAGGTCGAGTCAGCCAATCGAGTCCTACTCAGAGGACTGAAGAGAAGGCTGGAGAAGGCGAAGGGGATGTGGGCTGAGGAGGTTCCCAGAATTCTATAGGCCTACCATACCACTCCCTAGTCTACTACCAAGGAGACCCCTTTCAGCTTGGTGTATGGTTCAGATGCCATGATCCCTGTAGAGATTCAGGAGAGCTCACCGTGTTTCCTGAACTTTGTGGCTGAGGAGTCCAATGAAGAAAGGAAGGTGAATTTGGATCTCTTGGATGAAGTTAGGGAAGAGGCAGGAATCAAAGCCGAAGCGTTGAAAAGGAGGGTTGAGCTCAAGCACAGTTCTAAGTTGAGAGCTCTGCAGTTCCAGGTGGCTGACCTAGTCATGCGAAAGGCATCTCCCTACCAGATAGAGAACAAGCTATCCCCTAAGTGGACTGACCCTTTAGAGTGACAGAGGCCCTGGGAAATGGAGCATATAGGCTTGAGACTTTAGAAGGTGGTCCGATTCCTCGAACATGGAATGCGACTCACCTGAAGTTTTATTTTAGCTAAAGCTATGTAATATTGTACACAGTTTAGGGGACACTCTTTTTTCCCTTTTAAGGGTTTTTAAAGAGGTCACCCAATAAAATTTTCAGTTAAAGATATATCTCTGAATGTGTGTGTACAATGCAGATAGAACCTGTCACTTGGGGTTAGAAGTCTCGTAAGTGGGAAGGTAGGTTCGTAAAGAACACCCCCTCTTTGAGTGAGAACTCCCAACTTGAAAGAAAGGTTCACTAGTGAAATCCTCCTTCGCCTAAGAGCAATGTGAGGTCAGTTTGACCCTGTCATTTGGGGTTAGAGGTCTCGTAAGTGGGAAGGTAGGTTCGTAAAGAACACCTCCTCTTCGAATGAGAACTCCCAACTTGAAAGAAAGGTTCACCAGCGAAATCCTCCTTTGCCTAAGAGTGATGTGAGGTTAGTTCGAGCCTGTCATTTGGGGTTAGAGGTCTCGCAAGTGGGAAGGTAGGTTCGTAAAGAACGCCTCCTCTTCGAGTGAGAACTCCCAACTTGAAAGAAAGGTTCACCAACGAAATCCTCATTCGCCTAAGAGCGATGTGAGGTGAGTCCGAACCTATCATTTGGGGTTAGAGGTCTCATGAGTGGGAAGGTAGGTTCGTAGAGAACACCTCCTCTTCGAGTGAAAACTCCTAACTTGAACAGAAAGGTTCACGCAGCGAAATCCTCCTTTGCCTTTGGGCGATGTGAGGTCAGCAAGGACTCGTGAGATTGGGTTAGAAGCCTTGGAGGTGGGAAAGGAAGGTTCATAGAGAACACCTCCCCCTTCGAGTGAGAACACCAAGGACGACTCGTACCAGCGAAATCCTCCTTCGCCTATGAGCGATCAGAGGTCAGCTTGAGCCTTTCGAGTGGGGTTAGAGGTCTCGTAAGTGGGAAGGTAGGTTCATAGAGAACACCTCCTCTTCGAGTGAGAACTCCCTACTCGAGCAGAAGGGTTCACCAGTGAGGTCCACCCTCGCCTAAGGGCGATGAGTGTTCAGATGAAATTTGTTAACATTCCACTCTGCCTTCGAGCAAGGAGGGGTCAGGTGTATACAGATCGGCGCTGGAGTCCTCACAAAGCTAAGAGATGGGGGAAATGACGAGGTAGGTGAGACACTTTTCAACAGAGAAGTTCTTATGAAGTCTTGCCCATAGCGAATCAACAGTGTTAAGCGTTCTACCTATGGGTTGATCCTATGAATCAAGCGTACTACCTATAGGTTGATTCTATGCTGAGGAGAGAACTCAAGCAAGTATTTCAAAACAGCCAAACAACAACAGAGATGTCAGTGCAAATAAATTGAAGCATAAAGTCAGATGAGTATGAAGGCAAGTAGATAAAGTAATTATATTATATTGGAAAAATGTTTACAAAAAGATTGTTACAAGAAGTTCAGCTATAAGATACAGCTGCTCAGTAGACCTATCTAGGCACTATTTGCCCGTCGACCACCTGCATGGTTACAGAGAATGGCGAGAGGTCCATCTCAGGATGCATGTAGGCAAACTGAGCAAGGGCATCGCTAAACCCCTCCCCATAGGCGTCGGCGGCATCTTCAGTGAGCTTAGCCTTGGTCTTCTTAAGCAGCTCTGTTTGTTGGGCAAGTTCCTCCTCAACTTTGCCCAGCTGAACCTCTCGGCTGGTAGCCCTTTCCTCCAGCTTAGTCATTTTGGTTTGAGCCCCCTCCAACTGCTCTTCCAGTTCAATGATTTTGTTGTGGAGGGGGAGAATCTTGGCCTCAAGCTGGAGGGCCTCATGCCCTTTGGAGAAGAGACGCTTCTTGGTCTCCTTCTCAGATTGGCGCAGACTGCCCAGCTCCTGGTTCAGAGCAGTCTCGCGCTTGGCAGCTTGGTGGAGCTGGAGATCCAAGTCTTTCTTCTGCTCTAGCTCCCTCTCCAGTTTGGCAACTTTCTCCAGCAGCTCTGCCTCTGCGTTGCCTTTGACTAGTAAGAAGTTGGAGGCAGCAAGGAACTCCCTAAGGCCATGACTGATGAGGTCCCCCAGAGAGTTCTTGTCCATGGCCTCCATCGCAGCTTGGCCAGGCATTTGAGCAAGGGTTTGCTGGAGGAAAGGAGGCAGTTCAGGAGCAGGAGGCGCCTGGCTAGACGAAGGGGCACTCTCCCCTCCACCCTCGAGCGCCAAGAGTGGCTCGGGGGGAGATGAAGCACTGGGAGGGTGCTCCCTAAAGGAAGGAGGTTGCCCCTCTATTGCAGAAGAGATCTCTGCAGCAACCTCCACCCTCTTTCTCTTGAAGACAAGACTAGAACAGGTGTCTTCGTCTTCAGAGATCTCTACTGGGGCTGCCCTCTTTGATTTGTCAGCAGTTGGTCCTGGGGCAGCCACAGCAAGCGAGGAAGGGCCAGCTGGGCCTGAGCCACCTGTAGTGCGGCGACTTAGCACATCGGCCAGCCTTTTCTTCTTCTCAGCGTCTAGTACCATGCCTGCAATGGACAACAAGAAAGGGTGAGAAGAGTCATGCATAAAACACAAAGGCAGGTAGATAGGAGATAAAGGCAATATACCAATGTAGACGTTGAGGGTCTCAGCATCATACTCGTGCCTGATCAGTTGAGTGGTGTCAAACACCACACCCCAGCTGGAGAGGAGTTGGCACACGTTGCGATCAAAGGACGTCAGCTCCTCGAGTCCACGGGGCTTCTTGACCTTTAATTTCTCCACCCAGTACAAAGGGAACCCATCAAGCATGGTGGAGTCGTAAGAGCTGCAGCAGACTCGGAAGAACTTCCCCTTGAAGCCCTTGTACAACTGGGAGAAGAGAGTAAGCAGAACCCTCCCTGCCACTCCATTAAGGCTTACCCAAAGATTTTTCCCAAGGCTCTTCGCCTCGAAGAAGTAGAGAAATACATCTACTGAGGGAGTGAACCCTAGGTTGTTGCAAAGAATGGAGAAAGCCCTGATGAAGGCCCAGCTATTGGGGTGCAGTTGGGTGGGCGCCATGTTCAGCTCTGTGAGCAAAGCCTTCTTGAACTCGGTGAAGGGAAGACGGACTTTGACTCGCTTGAAGACAGTGGTGTAGAAGAAGAAGAGGGGTTCCCCGTCATTGCAATGATCGTCAACGCGTACGGGTTCGCCCTTTGTGTAGGGTCGCACCAAGATATACGCGTCAGTTTCCCTGCCAAAGACGCGACCCTTGATCTCATTTTCATTGTCCCTGTGTTTCCTCAGGTCTTCACAGGTCGTAAGGTTAGAGGTCTCAGCAAGGAGGTCCTTAGAAGCCCAGGGGTAGAGGGCCTTGTAATCAACCGCTACGGTTGGAGGAGGGTTGGAGGTGGTTTTGGTTCTGGCCATCTCGAATCTAAAACAAATGAAAGGTAGGAAGAAAAAAGGGCTTAGAAGAAGCAATGACGAAAGCAATGGTGGACAAAGACTCAAAGGAAGAACGAACACAGAAAAGAAGAACAGAAACCCTAAATGCAGAAGTCAAAGGCAGGCCCAGGACAGTTACAACATGCAAGGTTAAAATCACACTACAAAAGAGGGAAAGAGACATAAAAATCATACCTTTGTTGAGCAGAGGCGAAAAAGGTTGAGGGAGTTAGTGTAGAGGTGGAAGCGTGCGCAGGAAGATAGAGTTTGCAGAAGTTGAGAATGAAAAGTGATGAAACAGTGAAGTGGCGCGGGATTTTGAAGGGGTTGAACGTAGCCCTAGGGAGCGCAAATGTTAAGAAACCCAAACCGTTGATGCGGCCACGTGTCTACAAATAAGAGGGGGTTGGTGAAACGTCCTCTCAGCGCACTGTTCACGTCTTTATGCATAGAGCCACGTAGGTTGCCGGACCGATTACTTAGTCTCTTCGCTGAAACAAGTTAACAGCTTGAGACTGGGAGGCTTGTGTACCGACTAGTCCTTGGACATGGAGACCTGCTGATGACAGCAAGCCACGTTAGCTGGGCCCTACAGCGTGTGCCAGAGCCATGTGGGTGTGATCCGGTCGGTCATCGGTAGTCGATGACATCAGCAGCAGTTGACCACGTGGACCATTCACAGAGTAACACGTGGTAGAGGATAGCAGGCGAATCAGGGAGGCGATCGCTCAGAATGGTAATCGCCTATCGCCTGTGATGTTGAGTAATCGCCTATCGCCTTGAAGATGGGTGATCGCCTATCGCCTTGAGGTGAGTAATCGCCTATCGCCTTGAGGTGAGTAATCGCCTATCGGCTTGAGGATGAGTAATCGTTCATCGCTGGTATGGATCAGTAATCGCCCAGTTTGCACATGATCGCCGTGTGTTAAGGTTAGGAGATCAGGTGGTCAGCAAGTCGCCAAAAGAGCACATCGCCGGGTGTTTGAGAAGACTTGGCAAGCACTTGTTGTATGGTCTAAGCACAGAGGATAAGTGGCATATCTGCCACCATGTGTAGTGTGAGCTGCAATGCCCAGGGTTAACCAGCTCGCCATGTTAAGGTTGCGCCCAGAGTTGTAAGGACCTGAAAAATTTATTGGAATAAAAGAGTTATATTTTAAATAAATTCTAAGTATGTTTTTATTTAGAATAGAAAGGGAGGAAAAAGTTAAGTTTAGAAGGCTACGAGGTCGCCGGTCGCCTGCTACACATGAGCGCCAGGTGGACATCGCGCGGGTGCGAGAGGCATGCAGGCATCGCGCGGACGCGAGAGGCATGCAGGCATCGCGCGGGCGCGAGAGGCATGCAGGCATCGCGCGGGCGTGAGAGGCATGCAGGCATCTCGCGGGCGTGAGAGGCATGCAGGCATCGCGCGGGCGCGAGGGGCATGCGGGCATCGCGCGGACGCGAGGCACGCGGGCATTGCCAGGGCGCGATGCATGTGGACGTGGCCAAGGCGCGAGAGTTATGAGGGCGTCGCCAGGGAAGACATCGGTTGTCTCCCAGAGGAAGACATCGGTCGTTCGCCAGGAAGAGGTCATCGGTGGTAGTCTTCGCGCGAGGTCATCGGTGGTAGTCTTCGCGCGAGGTCATCGGTGGATCGTCTTCGCGCGAGAGGTCATCAGTGGTTTCTCTTCGAGCTGGTAGTCATCGGCGAAAGGTCATCGCGCGACGTTGAGTTACACCCAGAGAACGTGGGCCCCAGACTCCCAGCAAGAGACGTTCTGCACGCGCGCCACGTAGACGAAAAAGTGGTTCAGAATAGTGACATCAGAATGTTGGCATGCGCGGGAGACACTCACGGTCGTACTGTTCAGAGCAGTGGCTGGCATGCACCAGCGACAAACAGTGGCAGTACTGTTCAGAGCAGTGGTTGGCATGCACCAGAGACAACAGTGGTAGTACTGTTCAGGGCAGTGGTTCTCAGACTTCTCTGCAGAGTGGGTGGTGGCAGCTGCTTTTGGAGGGATAAGTTGGTTTAAGTTACAGAAATCCACTGCTGAGAGAAAAGGAAGACATTGTTGTAGTCGAAGAGAGAAAGAGTGAGTTCCCTCCTCTCCATTTCTCTCCTTCACACTGCGATTCTAGTACACCTTCACGCGGGAATACGACGAGCGACAGCCACCATTGGAGCACTTGGGTGGTTCTCTGCAAGCTCTTCAAAACCAGACACAAGAGCAGAGTCAAAGCGTTCTTCAAGCTTCGTTGGATTTCGGAACTCCTGGTGTTTGCGCAAGTCCAGGTAAGGGAAGCTAGACCTCTTTTCCATACGAGCCATAGTTTAGCTATCTTCTGAAGTGAGGGCGACGTGGTCGCCATTTTCGTTTTCATCTGCGTAAAATGCTCCGTATGTGTGCTTGGGCGACGAGGTCGCCGGTTTTATATACAATCTTCGACACACTCTGTTTTTGAACTAGATCGCCGGTTTTGGCGCTGTTTTACGAACTCCTCTGTTTTTGATACTGTTTTGAAACTACTTGAGATTTACATGAGGTATTCGAAGATCTGAAGCTTTGAAATGGTTGTTGATGTGATTTGAATGATTTATTTGAATGGTATGATGTGTTGGATGTGGTGAGTGTGAGGTCGAGGCATAGTATTTTCAGGAAAGAAGATACCGTGTAAGATCTTGTAGTAGGTGCATTGATCGGTGATTAAGAACGAGATATCCTGACTCTGCTGAGGTAATGGACTCACGTAGAGGAAGTTACTCAGTTGTTGAGAGTCGAAGGAGGTTCACCTGTATGGGTGGGTTGTTTGAAAGAGATCAAACCGACCTGTTTTGCGTGGATTAACCCTGTCATGCTGTATGGTGATGTGTGAGATTCATTATACGCTGATGAATGTGAGAGATTTCACGGCGACCCTGTGGATGTGTGAGATTCCACAGTGGGCAATATGACAGGTGCAAATCTCTGAGTCTAATCAATGCACGAGTATTCCGGAATTAGTGTCTTGTGTCTATGTATTGTGAGTCAGTGGAAAACCTGACGTGAGAAATGAGGAACACTGTATGTGGATAGACACTTGCTGCACTGTGTGATATGAACTACTCTTGAGGAATTGTGAAATGTGGGTTTTTACTTGATGGTATGTGGGAAGAATGAGAAAGCTGATGTTTTTACGTGGGTGCCTTAAATTAATTTATCTTGATTTTAAAGTTCATATCTAAATTCTCTTTTAAAACTGCCTAGCTTACCCTGCGTTTTCGTTTGTGGATGTTCTTCTTAAAACTTGTGATGATCGTGTATGATTTACACGGGAGCAGATGACGTTGCAGGAAGGTGAGATCGCCGGTCTGATAGGAGATCGCCGGTCTGATAGGAGATCGCCTGGCTGATAGGAGATCACCTGATTGACTAGGAGATCGCCCTTTTTTTTAGCATATCGCCCGATTTGTCTTTTGTTGTATTTTTGGTTAAGTTTATTTTGGAAAGATTCACAGTTTATGTATTAAACTCCCGATGAGGAGAAACTCCATTATATATATATATGATTATGTTTATTTCAAAATACTTGTTTATCTTCATTTATATTATATAAATATGAAATGTATTTGGTGGGATGTTACATTAATGGTATCAGAGCAGTTCGTCCTTAGGATGACCTGAGGGCTGTGGATCCATTGTGTTTCTTCTGCTCATAAAAGTTATTTGAGTTTTTAAATAACAACTATAGTGAAAGGTTTTCAAACGTTTTGTATTGAAAAGTTTGTGTGTGCTTCTGTGCTTTAGTGAACGTATACTCTAGCTGAAAATCTTAGTATTAAGGGTGAGAAGATCTTGATGAAGTAATGAGGGTGCACACTCATAACTGGATCGAGATGATTCTCAATCTTAATTCCAAAGATTTGATGTTTAGTATACATTGAATGCTGGTGTGATCTAGTTTAGCTTATTGAGTGTTTCTGCAATTGACTGAAAATGGTTGTTTGAACTGATGGTGATGATATCAGTAGCTGTTCTAATACCTTGCTTGAGATTCTAAGTATTACGAGTATGTTGTTAAGCTCAAATTCTTGATGACTTTGAGATGCTGACCTTTGTAAGGTCTGGTTATTACCTCCTGAATGAATTGATTTCTTATCAATCTCATTCCTGTAGTTGTAGGGAATATAGAAAACTCATAGCTTCAAGATCCGAAACAAGAGAGATGGCACGTAGACCCTCTACCCCTCCCCAACCTTCTTCTGAAATGGGTCAGATCGCCAAGGCCATCGAGATGATGGCAAGTGCCATCCAGCAGCAGAATGCGGCGATGTCTCAAAATCACCAAGCTACAATGCAACAGTGGGAGACCGCCAGATCGGCCGCAACAAACCCCGACGTCGGTCAGCCTCAGGAGCATATGGGACTGACTGAGTTCCTCAGGCACAACCCACCTAAGTTCAGTGGGAACGTTACCCCTGATCAAGCAGATCAGTGGGTCAGGGGGTTAGAGAAGATATTCAGGGCGACTTCCTGCCCTGAAGACAAGAAGCTGGTGTTTGCCACATACCTCCTGTCTGGGGAAGCTGAGTTCTGGTGGATGGGAACTCAACAGATGATGGAGGCCCGAGAGGAAGTGATGGATTGGGAAAGCTTCAGAGTGAGGTTCTTGGAGAAGTACTTCCCAGACAGCGCAAGATTTGCGAAGGAAGCTGAGTTCCTGAGGTTGGAGCAGGGGGATATGTCTGTGAATGCCTATGCTGCTCGGTTCGAGTACCTCGCCAGGTTTTATACCCAAGCCACCTCTGAGGCTTGGAGGTGTAGGAAATTCGAAGAAGGACTGAAGCATGGGCTGAAGAGGACCATAGCCCCGATGTGCATTAGAGAATTTCATGCCTTAGTGGAGAAGGCGAAAATGGTGGAGACTCTAGAGAAGGGTGAGTCTCGGGTGAACAGGTCCCACCCAGGCGGTTCCTCCAATGGGAAGGCAAGGGTACAGCAACAGCAGTTTAAGCCCTACGCGAGGCCTCCACAGCATAGGGCGAGAGCAGCACCACCCCAGTCTCATCAGCAACAAACCAGGAAATTTCAATGTTTCCATTGCGGTGGGCCACACACAGCCAATGTGTGCCCCAAGAAAGACTCAGAGAGGAGATGCTTTACCTGCCAGAAGACGGGGCACGTTGCCAAGTATTGTCCTACTCAGCACAGAATGACTCAACCCAGTGGTTCCCAGCAGATGAGGAACGAAGGCAACAGACCTCAGGCAACCGGGAGGGTGTTTGCCATGTCAGGAGCTGAGGCGTCCCAATCAGGTAACCTTGTGCAGAATGTTTGCTTTATAGCTGGTAGAGGTGTAAAAACTTTGTTTGATTCTGGAGCGACACACTCCTTTGTGTCAAGCATGTGTGTAGCCGAGTTGGGCCTTATGGTGAGAGAGTTACCCTTCGAACTGTTGGTCTCTACACCTGCGTCAGGACAGGTGTTGACCTCCACAGTTTGCCCTGAATGTCCAGTGATAGTAGAGGGACGTAGATTCAAAGTGAACTTGATCTGCCTACCTCTTCAGGACCTGGATGTTATCCTGGGAATGGATTGGCTAGCTGCCAATCATGTTCTCATAGACTGTGGTAGGCAGAAGGTAGCATTTCCAGACCCCCAAGAATCAGAGGTGTGGCCAGTTCAAAGAGGGCGATCAGAGTTGGAAGAAGGGGCGAGGTGCTTCGTGATGCTAGCTCGGTTGGAAGTGAGGAATGAAGGGGACGTAAGCAGAATACACGTGGTGAGGGATTTCACGGATGTATTTCCAGAAGAGGTGCCTGGGTTACCCCCTAAGAGAGAATTGGAATTCTCTATTGACTTGGTACCTGGAGCTGGACCAATATCAATGGCACCTTACAGGATGGCACCAGCCGAGTTAGTAGAGTTAAAGAAGCAGTTGGAAGAGCTGCTGGAGAAACAGTTCATCAGGCCCAGTGTATCTCCGTGGGGAGCTCCAGTACTCCTAGTCAAGAAGAAGGATGGAGGGTCTCGGTTGTGTATAGACTACAGGCAATTGAACAAATTGACCATCAAGAACAAGTACCCCCTACCTCGGATTGACGATTTGATGGACCAGATTCATGGGGCCTCGGTGTTCTCCAAGATTGACCTGAGATCGGGGTATCACCAAATCTTGGTAAAAGCTGAAGATGTTCAGAAGACAGCTTTTAGGTCTCGATATGGGCACTACGAGTATGTAGTGATGCCATTTGGAGTCACCAATGCTCCAGCTCTATTCATGGACTACATGAATAGGATCTTTCGCCCTTTCTTGGATAAGTTTGTAGTGGTCTTCATAGATGACATCCTCATTTATTCAAGGACCGAGGAAGAGCATGAGGAACACCTGAGGACAGTATTGGAAATACTGAGGGAGAAGCAGCTCTATGCCAAATTCTCTAAGTGTGAGTTCTGGCTAAAGGAAGTCAACTTCTTAGGGCACGTGATATCTGCCCAGGGGATCTCGGTAGACCCAGCCAAGGTAGAGGCAGTGCTGCAGTGGGAACGCCCTAAGACAGTCACAGAGATAAGGAGCTTTGTGGGGTTGGCGGGCTACTATCGGAGGTTCATTGAGGATTTTTCCAAAGTTGTGGCTCCTTTAACACAACTGACCCGCAAGGACCAACCCTTTGCTTGGACCGACCGATGTGAGCAGAGCTTCAAGGAACTAAAGGAGAGGCTGACCAGTGCTCCAGTGCTGGTGATTCCAGAAGTAGGAAGACCTTTTGATGTCTTCTGTGATGCCTCACATCAAGGTTTGGGATGCGTCTTGATGCAAGAGAAGAGAGTGGTTGCATATGCTTCAAGGCAACTCAAGGTGCATGAGAGAAACTACCCTACTCATGATCTGGAGTTGGCAGCGGTAGTGTTTGCCTTGAAGATCTGGAGGCATTATCTTTACGGAGCTCGGTTCCAGGTATTCAGTGACCATAAGAGCCTGAAATACCTGTTTGATCAGAAGGAACTAAACATGAGGCAGAGAAGATGGATGGAGTTCCTAAAGGACTACGATTTTCAACTCATGTATCACCCAGGGAAGGCCAATGTAGTGGCAGATGCGTTGAGTAGAAAATCAATCCAAGTCGCCACCATGATGATGGAAGAGCAGAAACTGATCGAGCAGTTCAGGGACTTAAACCTTGGGGTGGAGTTCCACGTGAATCACATTAGTTGTAGTAAGCTGACTATAACTAATGACTTCCTGGGGATGTTGAAGGATAAGCAATTGGAGGACCCGAGCCTGAAGCATGCTGTAGAGTCACTGGGGACTGACCAGGCGAGAGAATTTGAGATGGGCGAAGATGGGATCTTGAGGTTTAATGGCAGAATTTGCATACCTGCAAATGATGAGTTAAAGAAGATGATCCTAGATGAAGGTCACAAGAGTCGCCTTAGCCTACACCCAGGTATGAATAAGATGTATCATGACTTGAAGGAGTCATTTTGGTGGGCGGGCATGAAGAAAGACATCGCCCAGTATGTCACTACCTGCTTAACGTGTCAAAAGGCAAAAGTAGAGCATCAGAGACCTGGCGGGTTGTTACAGCCATTGGATATCCCTGAGTGGAAATGGGACAGCATTGCCATGGATTTTGTCACCCATTTACCCAGATCAGCGAAGGGGCATGATGCAATCTGGGTCATAGTAGATCGGCTGACAAAGAGTGCCCACTTCCTCCCAGTAAATATGAAGATGCCCATAGCCAAGTTGGCACAGCTGTACATCAAGGAGATTGTGAGGTTACATGGAGTGCCTTCCAGCATCATTTCAGATAGAGATCCCAGGTTCACTTCACGGTTTTGGCAGACCTTACAAGAGTGTTTGGGAACCAAGTTGAGGATGAGCTCTGCATATCATCCCCAAACAGATGGTCAGTCAGAGAGGACGATCCAATCTTTGGAAGATCTGCTGAGGGCATGCGTTTTGGATCAATTGGGAGGTTGGGAGGAGGTGTTGCCACTAGTGGAGTTTACCTATAACAATAGCTACCACGCCAGCATTGGGATGGCACCATATGAAGCCCTGTATGGGAGGAAATGCAGAACTCCCTTATGTTGGTACCAGGAGGGCGAGGCAGTCTTGGTTGGGCCAGAGTTGATTCAGCAGACGACCGAGAAGGTGAAGCAGATACAAAGCAGAATGAAAGCCTCTCAGAGTAGGCAGAAGTCCTATGCAGATCAGAGGAGAAAGCCTTTGGAGTTTGCTGCTGGAGATCACGTGTTCATGAAAGTGACACCAACCAAGGGTGTAGGGCGGGCGATCAGGTCAAAGAAGTTGTCCCCTAAGTTCGTGGGACCATATCAGATCTTAAGAAGGATTGGCCCAGTGGCGTATGAGATCGCCCTACCTCCCCATCTGGCGAATCTGCACAATGTGTTTCACGTGTCACAGCTGAGGAAGTACATGGCAGACCCTAGTCATGTGCTGGATGTAGACGACGTGCAGATTAGGGATGACTTGTCCTTTGAAGCAAAACCAGTCAGGATTGACGATCGGCAATGTAAACAGCTCAGAGGCAAGACCATCGACATGGTGAAAGTGGTGTGGGATGAGAAATCGGGGGATTCTACTTGGGAGTTAGAAGAACCCATGAGGGAGGCTTATCCATACCTCTTTTCCTTGTAATCCAATTTTCGAGGACGAAAATTTTTCTTGTTGGGGAGAATGTAAGGACCTGAAAAATTTATTGGAATAAAAGAGTTATATTTTAAATAAATTCTAAGTATGTTTTTATTTAGAATAGAAAGGGAGGAAAAAGTTAAGTTTAGAAGGCTACGAGGTCGCCGGTCGCCTGCTACACATGAGCGCCAGGTGGACATCGCGCGGGCGCGAGAGGCATGCAGGCATCGCGCGGACGCGAGAGGCATGCAGGCATCGCGCGGGCGCGAGAGGCATGCAGGCATCGCGCGGGCGTGAGAGGCATGCAGGCATCTCGCGGGCGTGAGAGGCATGCAGGCATCGCGCGGGCGCGAGGGGCATGCGGGCATCGCGCGGACGCGAGGCACGCGGGCATTGCCAGGGCGCGATGCATGTGGACGTGGCCAAGGCGCGAGAGTTATGAGGGCGTCGCCAGGGAAGACATCGGTTGTCTCCCAGAGGAAGACATCGGTCGTTCGCCAGGAAGAGGTCATCGGTGGTAGTCTTCGCGCGAGGTCATCGGTGGTAGTCTTCGCGCGAGGTCATCGGTGGATCGTCTTCGCGCGAGAGGTCATCAGTGGTTTCTCTTCGAGCTGGTAGTCATCGGCGAAAGGTCATCGCGCGACGTTGAGTTACACCCAGAGAACGTGGGCCCCAGACTCCCAGCAAGAGACGTTCTGCACGCGCGCCACGTAGACGAAAAAGTGGTTCAGAATAGTGACATCAGAATGTTGGCATGCGCGGGAGACACTCACGGTCGTACTGTTCAGAGCAGTGGCTGGCATGCACCAGTGACAAACAGTGGCAGTACTGTTCAGAGCAGTGGTTGGCATGCACCAGAGACAACAGTGGTAGTACTGTTCAGGGCAGTGGTTCTCAGACTTCTCTGCAGAGTGGGTGGTGGCAGCTGCTTTTGGAGGGATAAGTTGGTTTAAGTTACAGAAATCCACTGCTGAGAGAAAAGGAAGACATTGTTGTAGTCGAAGAGAGAAAGAGTGAGTTCCCTCCTCTCCATTTCTCTCCTTCACACTGCGATTCTAGTACACCTTCACGCGGGAATACGACGAGCGACAGCCACCATTGGAGCACTTGGGTGGTTCTCTGCAAGCTCTTCAAAACCAGACACAAGAACAGAGTCAAAGCGTTCTTCAAGCTTCGTTGGATTTCGGAACTCCTGGTGTTTGCGCAAGTCCAGGTAAGGGAAGCTAGACCTCTTTTCCATACGAGCCATAGTTTAGCTATCTTCTGAAGTGAGGGCGACGTGGTCGCCATTTTCGTTTTCATCTGCGTAAAATGCTCCGTATGTGTGCTTGGGCGACGAGGTCGCCGGTTTTATATACAATCTTCGACACACTCTGTTTTTGAACTAGATCGCCGGTTTTGGCGCTGTTTTACGAACTCCTCTGTTTTTGATACTGTTTTGAAACTACTTGAGATTTACATGAGGTATTCGAAGATCTGAAGCTTTGAAATGGTTGTTGATGTGATTTGAATGATTTATTTGAATGGTATGATGTGTTGGATGTGGTGAGTGTGAGGTCGAGGCATAGTATTTTCAGGAAAGAAGATACCGTGTAAGATCTTGTAGTAGGTGCATTGATCGGTGATTAAGAACGAGATATCCTGACTCTGCTGAGGTAATGGACTCACGTAGAGGAAGTTACTCAGTTGTTGAGAGTCGAAGGAGGTTCACCTGTATGGGTGGGTTGTTTGAAAGAGATCAAACCGACCTGTTTTGCGTGGATTAACCCTGTCATGCTGTATGGTGATGTGTGAGATTCATTATACGCTGATGAATGTGAGAGATTTCACGGCGACCCTGTGGATGTGTGAGATTCCACAGTGGGCAATATGACAGGTGCAAATCTCTGAGTCTAATCAATGCACGAGTATTCCGGAATTAGTGTCTTGTGTCTATGTATTGTGAGTCAGTGGAAAACCTGACGTGAGAAATGAGGAACACTGTATGTGGATAGACACTTGCTGCACTGTGTGATATGAACTACTCTTGAGGAATTGTGAAATGTGGGTTTTTACTTGATGGTATGTGGGAAGAATGAGAAAGCTGATGTTTTTACGTGGGTGCCTTAAATTAATTTATCTTGATTTTAAAGTTCATATCTAAATTCTCTTTTAAAACTGCCTAGCTTACCCTGCGTTTTCGTTTGTGGATGTTCTTCTTAAAACTTGTGATGATCGTGTATGATTTACACGGGAGCAGATGACGTTGCAGGAAGGTGAGATCGCCGGTCTGATAGGAGATCGCCGGTCTGATAGGAGATCGCCTGGCTGATAGGAGATCACCTGATTGACTAGGAGATCGCCCTTTTTTTTAGCATATCGCCCGATTTGTCTTTTGTTGTATTTTTGGTTAAGTTTATTTTGGAAAGATTCACAGTTTATGTATTAAACTCCCGATGAGGAGAAACTCCATTATATATATATATGATTATGTTTATTTCAAAATACTTGTTTATCTTCATTTATATTATATAAATATGAAATGTATTTGGTGGGATGTTACAAGAGTAGCCTGCGTACTAAGCTACTCCCTGTGTGGATAACTCAGTAGCAGGGGCACAGTGGAAGTAACGTTTCAGCTGCAGATACTCCAGATGGTGACACGTGTACGACCAGATGTTATCCACGTGTCAAGAGGAATAACCGTCAGGAGAGAGAAAGACTCAGGTATATATACAAACTCTTAACGAAATTGAGGGGAGGTTTTTTCAATTACACGAGTCTCACAGAGAGATTCAGATATAGTTTTGGTGTTCCTGTGGCCTGACTTGAGCATCGGAGCTACAACAGCCGCCAAAGGCGCCGTCTGTGTGTTTTGCAGGCAGCGTTTGGAGTTCCGGCGGTGGTTCTTGGAGCGTTCCTGCAGAACAGAGGGCTAGACGAAGGAGTGACGAGGCAATCCTCCACGTTTGAGTCAAGCGGCAGGATCATTAGGCGCCCACCGTGGGGCCCGTGTGAATCTTGCTCCCATCCACGTCCCAGTTTCTTGAGGTTCTTGCAGTTTCTTGGAGCTTCTTGATCTTTTCGTCGAGGTTTCTTGAAGTTACGTCGAAGTGTTGAGAAGATGAGAAGAAGAACCAGGCAAACCTCACCTGCGCCATCTGCTGAAGAAGGAGCTGTTACCATGGCGCAGACAGTGGAGATGATGCGCGCATTGCAGTATAGCGTCGCGGAATCGAGAGCTGATCAGGAGAAAATGCGTGCAGAGCTGACTGCATCGCAGAGAAGAAACGAAGAGTTGAACTGTATGAATGAAGAGCTGCGTAGGGAATTGCAAGCGCAGAGGGAGCGCGCAGCTGAAGAGAGGACGTCGACGCCACCGTCGCCTCCGAGAGCATTCCCTATGCCTTTCTCCCCCGAAATCATGAACACGGTGGTGCCTCCCAATCTGGTGGGACTGAAAGCGTCGTTCACAGGGGCGGAAGATCCAGAAGCACACCTGACAGCCTTCCACACTCAGATGATGCTGACTGGAGGTTCAGATGCTGTGTACTGCAAGATGTTCATGAGCACGCTGAGCGGAGTGGCTATGGAGTGGTTCGTGAGCCTGCCAGAGGGCCATGTCACTTCCTTCCATCAGTTCGCGAAGCTGTTGACGGAGCAGTACATCATTAACCGACCTGCGCCAGTGGTGTCCTACGACCTGTTTGAGGTGCGCCGGTATCAGGGGGAGCCGTTGAGGGACTACCTCAATCGCTTTGGGGCGCAGGTGGTGAGATTGCCCGTCAAGGATGAAGACATGCTGGTGCATGCGTTCAAGAGAGGTGTCCTCCTTGGTCCTTTCAGTGAATCGCTCATCAGGAGCCACCCTGCCACCTTCACCGAGATACGGCGACGTGCGGTGGCACACATAGAAGCAGAGACAGAGGTCTCTGAGAAGAGAGGAAGTGCTGCACCGTCGAAGCCACGTGGAGGTCAGGGGAATCAGCAGCAACAGGCGTGGGTGCATGAGATCAAGGAAGGGAGGAAGGAGCAGGGAAGGTCTCGCCCTTATGCACCAAGGAAGGACCAGACCAGGGGGCGTGCAAGCAACGCACCCCCCAGGTATGATTTCATGATAAGTTTGGCGGAGCTGATCGCCATCCCTGCTGTGGCAGCAAGACTCCATGTGCCAGAAAAAACCGACAGGGTACTTGGAGGGAGGAAGGATGAGTGGTGTGAATTCCATCAAGCTTATGGACATACACTCCGTAACTGCCTGGCGTTGGGGCGTCAGCTTGCCGAGTTGCTGGAGACAGGGTTCCTGACCGATTACCTGCAGGAGACGCAAGGTGATCACGCTTCGGGGTCCCAGGAAGGCGACCAGCAGCATGAACTCCCTGTGTTTGGGGAGGTGAGGTGATGGAAGAGGCTACACTGGGGGGGCTCCCAGAGATGAAGCGGAAGGCATGATCGCCCCACGTGTGTGCATCGCCAGGGCGGTCATCGCCGGTTAAAGGAGACCCCATCCAAAGTGGTTGAGACGTTGGAGAATGGAGCTTGTCGGCTGGTGACTCTGGACGTAACGACTATTCCCAGAACCCAGGACGCTACACGCTTCTTTCCTACTCTCGTTAAGTTGTAAAGTAGATGCGCTATCTGTAAGGACCTATAAAATTAAATTGGAATAAAAGGGTATATTTTAAATGAATTCTAAGTATGTTTTTATTTAAAATAAAAAGGAAAGAAAGTGTAGCTTAGAAGACTATAAGATTTCCTTGTTAGTACAAAATCGTCGGTCGCCTAGACTACACGTGATCGCCAGGGCACGAGGCATGCGGGCATCGCCATGGCGAGAGGTCATCGGTGGATAGTCTTCGCGCGAGAGGTCATCGGTGGATAGTCTTCGCGCAAGAGGTCATCAGTGGATAGTGTTCGCGCGAGAGGTCATCGGTGGAGAGCCTTCGCGCAAGAGGTCATCGGTGGATAGTCTTCGCGCAAGAGGTCATCGGTGGATAGTCTTCGCGCGAGAGGTCATCGGTGGATAGTCTTCGCGCGAGAGGTCATCGGTGGAGAGCCTTCGCGCAAGAGGTCATCGGTGGATAGTCTTCGCGCGAGTGGTCATCGGTGGATAACCTTCGCGCCAGTGGTCATCGGTGAAAGGTTATCGCGCGATGTCGAGTTGCACACAGAGAAGGTGGGACCCAGACTCCCAGCATGAAACGTCCTGCACGCGCGCCACGTAGACAAAAAGGGTGGTTCAGAATAGTGACCTCAGAGTGTTAGCCTGCGCAGAGGCACGCTTAGTCGTACTGTTCAGTGCAGCGTACACGCAAACTTCCCTGCAGAGTGGGTGGTGGCAGCGGCTTTTGTGGACAAGTTAGTTTAAGATGCAAAAACCCACTTCTGAGAGAAAGGAACGTTGCAGTGGTTCAAGAGCGAAAGAGTGTGTTTACCTCCCTTCTTCTCCTTTTCTCTCCTTCGCACTGCGATTCTGGCACCTTCACCCAAAAGTACGACGAACGACGGCTACCATTAGAGCACCTGGGAAGTTCTCTGCAAGTCCTTCAAACCAGACGCAAAAACAGAGCCAAGGCATTCTTTAAGCTTCGTTGGGTTTCGGAGCTCCTAGTGTTTTGCGCAAGTCCAGGTAAGGGAAGCTAGCCTTCATTTTCAATACAAGCCATAGATTAGCCGTTTCTGAAGTGAGGGCGACGTGGTCGCCGGTTTCGTTTTCATCTTCGTGAATGCTCTGTTCTATGTGTTTGGGCGACGTGGTCGCCGGTTTTACATACAGACTTCGAAATACCTTGTTTTGGAACCAGATCGCCGGTTTTGGCGTTGTTTGCGAACTCCCTGTTTTTGGTGTTGCTTTGAAACTGTTTGAGATTTAAAGGTGGAATGCATGTAATACTCGAAAATCTGAACCTTTGAAATGATTGTTGCTGTGATTTGAATCATTCATTTGATTGGTATGATGTTGAATGTTGTGAATGTGGGATCAAGGCATAGTATTTTCAGGAAAGGAAATACCGTGTAAGATCGTGTATAGGTGTATTGACTAGGGGCTTGTCTAGAAGGAGATATCCTGACTCTGCTGATATAATGGAATCACGTAGATGAAGTTATTCAGTTGTGGAGAGTCGGAGGAGGTTCATATGAATGGGTGAGTCGTGTGAAAAAGAACGAGCTCGGCCTGTTATATGAATTAACCCTGTCATACCGGGAGAGTTAATGACATTGAGATTATATATGCGCATGGCTGTGTGGATTTCACAGCGACCCTGTGTGGATTTCACAGTGGTATGGTATGACAGGTGCAGATCTCTGAGCCTGAGTCAACGCACGAGTCAATCCGGAAGTAGTGTCATGTGTCTATGCATTGTGAGTCAGTGGAAAGTCTAACGTGTGAATCTTGAATACTGAAAGTAGCAAATGGACACTTGACGAGTATGTGGAATATGGAAATGTTGATGGTTGTAATTGATATGGATCATGAATGGTGTGAAGTTTCATGTTTACTATGGATTTAAAAGCTTTTAAAACATCTAGCTTACCCCTTTCTTTTGTATTGCTCTGTGGTTGTTTTCTCTTAAACTGTGATGATCGTGTATTTTGCACGGGAGCAGACGAGGTTGCAGGTGGTAGAGCTCCTCAGTGAGTGGTCGCCGGGAGGAGATCGCCCATATATATTTCTGTTAGGCGATCACCCTTTTTATGTTGTCTGACAGGAGATCGCCCTTTTCTGATAGGAGATCGCCCTTTCCTGATGGGAGATCCCCTATCCTGTTGGGAAATCGCCTGTTTTTACGTATTTTGTTGTATTTAGTTTACGTTTTTGGAAACCGGCAGATTTTGTATTAAACTCCCTACGAGGAGAAAACTTCATTACATATATATATAATTATGTTCACTTCAACATTATTATTTTATCTCTACTTCATTTTAAAATTATGCAATGCAATTGGCGGGATGTTACACTATCGCGCTGTACACATGCTTAGTGTATTAAAACAGTTGAGCAGATCAGGGGCACTCTTTTTAACGATGCCACCCAATAAAAGATTTTCAGTACATAAAGTGTGCAAGTGTTCCCAGTTTAAAGTTCTCCTTGCCCCAGGTGCAAGACCAGGTGATCGGTGGTGAGTTACCAAGTGGCCACCACCCGCAGATCAGCCCCTTGATAAGCGCTGGGATGTAGAGCGCGATCAGCCATCAGTGCATGCAGACCACGATCAACCATCGATGCATGTAGAGAGTGAGTACTCGGTCGGTGCACGGTCATCGGGGTCTTGCTAACACGTGTTAAGCTGGGACCCAAGTTCCCGGCGAGAGCGTTAAGCATGCACCTCGTATGATTCCAGAAGAAGAGGTCCTCGCCGGTCGGGACGTCGGTGAACGCGCGATGAGGCAATGCAGGCAGGGCACGCCCAGTGTGTGCGCTTAGACAGCCACGCCTGGCGCCCCCCCGGGAGCGTGCACCCACGAGAAAGTCCTCCCTCGACTTTGTACAGCGAGGTGCAGGCGAGAGAAAGTCCTCTTCCTTTGCTTTTTACAGCAAGGTTGAGGCAACAGAGAAAGTCCTCACCTCTGCTTTATACAGCAAGGTTGAGGCAAGAGGAAGTCCTCCTTGCCTTTGAGCAAGTGCAGGCGAGAAAGAGGAAGTCCTCCTTGCCTTTGAGCAAGTGCAGGCACCAGAGGAAGTCCTCCTTGCCTTTGAGCAAGTGCAGGCGAGAACAGAGGAAGTCCTCCTTGCCTTTGAGCAAGTGTAGGCAATAGAGGAAGACCTCCTTGCCCTTGAGCGAGTGCAGGCGAGAAAGAAAAAAACAGTCCTCTTCCCTTTGCTTTTTACAGCAAGGTTGAGGCGAGAGAACCAAGTCCTCTTCCTCTGCTTTTCACAGCAAGGTTGAGGCGAGAGAAAAGTCCTCTTCCTCTGCTTCATACAGCAAGGTTGAGGCAAGAGAACCTAGACCCTGCCCTCTGCTTTTTACAGCGAGGCTGAGGTGGGAGAAGCAAGACCTCACCCACGACTTCTTACAGCAAGGTTGGGACGAGAGGGGTCACCGAGAAGCACTTTTCTTCCCCAAAGCACAGGCGTCATAGTTGGTGTTCAGACCCTCTGTGCGCTCAGTGCTGGTGTGGCAGAGAAGTGCAGCGAAGCCAGAAGCGCGATGACTGATCGGTGGTGCACTAACATGTTAGTCGGTGGTCGGTGGTAGAAGCAAGTTCTGCTGCGTGAAGCCGAAGCGTTTAGGCCCGTTAAGTCAGTCATCCAGCACGAAGTTATGTTGAAGGCAATGCTAAGGTAACAGTTAGCCGCGATCAAGTCAGAGGCCAAGTTTGAGGGGTTGCAGTTAGATCGCGATAAAGCCTAAGCTAGTTAACAGTTAGTCACATGCAGAGAATTAAAGAGAAGAAATGCAGCGAACCCCAGCGCGTTTGATAAGAGGAAAACAGAGAAGGTGAATCTCTAGATGATCCAGAGAGATGCTTTGAATGTCTGAAGGCGAAGAAGAAGGAATGAAACAGTGTTAGAACCAGAGTGTGCGCTCCTGTAGACCGCCAGAAGACGATTTCTTAGTCTCTTTGCTGAGAACAAGTTCACAGCTCGAGACTGGGGGGCTTGTGATCCGGTCGGTCATCGGTAGTCAATGACATCAGCAGCAATTGACCACGTGGACCATTCACAGAGTAACACGTGGTAGAGGATAGCAGGCGAATCAGGGAGGCGATCGCTCAGAATGGTAATCGCCTATCGCCTGTGATGTTGAGTAATCGCCTATCGCCTTGAAGATGGGTGATCGCCTATCGCCTTGAGGTGAGTAATCGCCTATCGCCTTGAGGTGAGTAATCGCCTATCGGCTTGAGGATGAGTAATTGCCCATCACCGGTATGGATCAGTAATCGCCCAGTTTGCACATGATCGCCGTGTATTAAGGTTAGGAGATCAGGTGGTCAGCAAGTCGCCGAAAGAGCACATCGCCGGGTGTTTGAGAAGACTTGGCAAGCACTTGTTGTATGGTCTAAGCACAGAGGATAAGTGGCATATCTGCCACCATGTGTAGTGTGAGCTGCAATGCCCAGGGTTAACCAGCTCGCCATGTTAAGGTTGCGCCCAGAGTAGCCTGCGTACTAAGCTACTCCCTGTGTGGATAACTCAGTCGCAGGGGCATAGTGGAAGTAACGTTTCAGCTGCAGATACTCCAGATGGTGACACGTGTATGACCAGATGTTATCCACGTGTCAAGAGGAATAATCGTCAGGAGAGAGAAAGACTTAGGTATATATACAAACTCTTAACGGAATTGAGGGGAGGTTTTTTCAACTATACGAGTCTCACAGAGAGATTCAGATATAGTTTTGGTGTTCCTGTGGCCTGACTTAAGCGTCAGAGCTACAACGGCCGCCAGAGGCGCCGTCTGTGTGTTTTGCAGGCAGCGTTTGGAGTTCCGGCGGTGGTTCTTGGAGCATTCCTGCAGAACAGAGGGCTAGACGAAGGAGTGACGAGGCAATCCTCCACGTTCGAGTCAAGCGGCAGGATCAGGCATGGTCCCTAACGGTAGCGTGGAATAGTGAGTCGATGAGTAATCAGTGGTGTCGATGACCAAAGTGGGCTGATGTGTCTTCGTCACTCCGCAGGTTGATGAGTCCTCGGCAACAGAGTGTGACGAGGTGACATCGGTCTTGGGTGTTTCGAACAACAGAGCTAGAACATCTGATGTGGGTCCTGAAAGAAGGCCAGTTATCAATAACATGCCCAAAGATAAGGGGAGGCCTAAATCGCGAAGAGCTTATACGTGTGGCAGGGTAAGCACAGTTAGGTGCAGAGTCTTGAAGGGTCAAGTACTCATCAGAACTAGGGTTTCCCAGTAAAGCTACATGCATGACACGTGAACAGCGAAGGCACTCCCAAAACAGGTGGCCCCAGAGACTAGGTGCACGAGGAGGCACCCAGGTGGTCACCCTGTTAGAGTTTGCACTCCAGATAAGGAAACCTTATGTGCTAGATTACCCTAAGACTGGGTGATAGCGACACGAGGGTATTCCAGTAAACCCTAAATATGGGTAGCGGCGCAGAGGAAACCCTAAACTATATAAAGGGTAGTAAAACACTTCACAAAGGTACGCAGTTTCAAACCCTAAACACAGTTACTTAAACACTTGGTGTACTTGCCCTAGTTTTGACTTGAGTGTCGGAGTGCAAACGGCCTTTAGGGCGCCCCTTTCTCTTTTGCAGGTGCAGATTGCTTCGAGAGAACCAAGCATTCTCCAAGGTGAGAAGGAGGCATGTGAGAGTCGTAGAGTCAACCGACAGGAGAGTCAACCGGCAAGAACACCTTCCATGTACTACTACTATGTCATCCTTTCTCCTTAATATGACTCTATAATGAGAAATCTATAATGGGTTCAAACATAATGTCGTTTTCATCAATAGCAACATAATTTGTTTTTCACAACATAATTTGCATGCATAAACATAAAGTAAAAAAACATAAATTTCAGAAACTTTTATTTATCATTGAGCGTAGAGTGTCAAATAAGCATTAATAACAACATTCATCATTCACTAGTAGAAATAATGTCCATATTTTCAACATGACCAGTAAATGTTTTAGGCGGTAACCCTTTTGTTAAAGGGTCAGTAATCATAAGATCAGTGCTAATATGTTCTATTGACACTTTATGTTTCTGAACTTCTTATTTAATGACAAAGTATTTCAATTCCATATGTTTAACACCTTTGGAATACTTTTTGTTTTTAGAAAAGAAGACAGCTGCAGAGTTGTCACAATAAATTCTCAGCGGCTTGACAATTCTGTCAACAATTCCAAGTCCTAAAATAAAATTCTGCAACCAATTAGCCTAAATTGTGGCCTCAAAGCATGCCACAAATTCAGCTTCCATGGTGGATGCAACAATGACTGACTACTTCGCACTTTTCCATGAAATAGCTCCTCCGGCTAAAAGATACACATAACCAAATGTAGACTTTCGTGAATCCACACGGCCAACAAAATCTTTATCTGTATATCCAATTACCTCAAGATTATCAGATCTTTTATAAGTAAGCATGTGATCCTTCATTCCTTGTAAGTATCTTAAGACTTTCTTTGCAACTTTCTAATGATCTAATCCTGGATTACTCTAGTATCTACCAAGCATACCAACTACAAAGCTAATATCTGGTTTTGTACAAGTTTGAGCATACATTAAACTCCCAACAACAGATGCTTAAGGGATATTCTCCATCTGTTTCCATTCCAAATCATTCTTTAGACATTGCATGAGACTAAATTTGTCTCATTTCTATATTAGAATAGGGAATGTTGAACATTTATCCATTTTGAATCTTTCTAAAACTTTATTAATAAATGCTTTCTGAGACAAGCCTAATAGTCTTTGTGATTTATCACAGAATATTTCAATTCCTATCACATAGTATGCCTCACCCATATCTTTCATGTCAAAGTTATTAGAGAGAAACATCTTAGTCTCACTTAATAGACCAAGATCATTAGTTGCAAGTAAGATATCATCAACATACAGAATCAGAAATATAAACTTGCTCCCACTGACCTTCACATATATACACCGATCAATGATGTTTTCCTTAAATACAAAGTACACAATACTATCATTGAACTTAAGATACCATTGTCTAGAATTCTGTTTAAGTTTGTATATTGATTTCTTAAGTTTACACACCATGTGTTCCTTTCCTTCTTTAATGAACCCCACTGGTTGGTCCATATAAACATCCTCTTCTAAATTCCCATTCAAAAAGGAAATTTTAACATCCATCTGATGCAACTCAAGATCATAATGAGCTACTAATGTCATGATAATTCTAAAGGAATCTTTCTTAGAAATAAGTGAAAATGTTTCCTTATAATCAATGCCATCCTTTTGAGTAAAACCTTTGGCAACAAGTCGGGCCTTATAACGTTCGATATTGCCATGAGAGTCACGTTTAGTCTTAAAGACCCATTTACACCCAACTCTCTTGCATCTTTCTGTCAAATTCCATGAGGTCCCATACATCATTTTGTGCCATTGATTTAAGCTCATCTTTCAAGGCATCTAACCACTTATCAAAATTATCACCATTGATGGTGTTCTTGCCGGTTGACTCGCCTGTCAGTTGACTCCACGACACTCACACGCCTCCTTCCTCACGTTGATACGTGCTTGATTCTTGCGAAACAATCTGCACCTGCAAAAGAGAAAGGGGCGCCCTAGAGGCCACTTGCACTCCGACGCTCAAGTCAATAGGGGGCAAGTAACACCAAGTGTAATGAGTCTCTTTGTGTTTAGGTCTAGAAACTGCGTACCTTTGTCAAGTATTTTACTGTCCCTTATATAGTCTAGGGTTTACAGTGTCGCTAACCCTAATTAGGGTTCATTGCGCTACTAGCCATATTTAGGGTTTACTGGAATACCCTCACGCCGCTATCACCCAATCTTAGGGTAATCTAGCACATAAGGTTTCCTTCTCTGGAGTGCAAACTCTCACAGGGTGACCACCTGGGTGCCTCCTTGTGCACCTAGTCTCTAGGGCCACCCGTTCTGGGAGTGCCTTCACTGTTCACGTGCCATGCATGTAGCTTCACTGGGAAACAGGTCTGATGAGTACTCGACCCCTCAGGACTCTGCACCTAATGTAACATCCCGCCAAAATACTATACAAATGTATATAATGAAAATAAAGGTAACAAATAGATTCTATGAACAAAATATTATATATATATATGAAATGTAGTTTCTCCTCACAGGGAGTTTAATACAAATTCGGTCAAATTTTTCCAGAAACATAAACAAAATACAGTAAAAAAACGAAGCAGGCGATCTCCTATCGGAAGAGACCGATCTCCTATCGGACGAGGCCGATCGCCCATCGGGGGACCCAAAAACAGCTGATCTCCTTCCGGCGACCACTTCACTAAGGAGCTCTACTTCCTGGAAGATCATCTGCTCCCGTGTAAGTTATACACGATCATCACAGTTTTAAGAGAACAGCCACAGAACCATAACACGCAGGGTAAGCTATATAATTTAAAGGAAGTTTAAATCATGAACATGAAAATCAAAGTAAAACAAGTTTCAAAATATCCATGTAAAACGTAGAGTTGCTCATATCATTCACCTGATCGCCCAAAATCACACATTTCACAACATTCACCCATAGTCATTCCATTTCACAATACTGCATCAAGTGTCTATAAACTATCAATGTTTCTCATTTCTCACGTCAGACTTTCCACTGACTCACCACACAAGACACTTGACACTACTTCCGGATTGACTCGTGCGTTGATTAGACTCAGAGATCTGCACCTGTCATACCACACCACTGTGAAGTCCACACAGGGTCGCTGTGAATCCACACAGCATGCGCATATATCATCTCAATGTCATTAGTTCTCCTGGTATGACAGGGTTAATCCATAGGACAGGCGGAGCTCGTTCTTTTTCACACGAGACGCCCATCATATAGACCTCCTTCGACTCTCAACAACTGAGTAACTTCCTCTACGTGATTCCATTACCTCAGCAGAGTCAGGATATCCCCTTAGGAATCACCGATCAATGCACCTACTACAAGATCTTACACGGTATTTTCTTTCCTGAAAATACTATGCCTCGATCCCACAATCACAGCATTCAAGACGTCATGCCATACAAAGGAATATTTCAAATCACGGCAACAACCATTTCAATGTTTCAAACTTTCGAAATATCACATATATATTGTATTTAAATCCCAAACAGCTTCAAACAACGTCAAACACAGGGAAGTTCGTAAAACAGCGCCAAAACCGGCGATCTAGTTCAAAAACAGGGTGTTTCGAAGACTGTATATAAAACCGGCGACCACGTCGCCCAAGCACACAAACAGAGCATTTTACGCAGATGAAAACAAAAATGGCGACCACGTCGCCCTCACTTCAGAGATAGCTACACTGTGGCTTGTATGGAAAAAGAGGTCTAGCTTCCCTTACCTGGACTTGCGTAAAATACCGCGAGCTCAAAACCCACCGAGGCTTGAACGACGCCTTAGCTCTGTTTTTGAGTCTGGTTTTGAAGGAGTTGCAGAGAACTTTCCCAGGTGCTCCAATGGTGTTGCTTCTCGTCGTACTCTTGTGTGGAGATGCTGAAATCGCAACGCGGAGGAGGTAACTGGAGGAGAAGGGAGGGAACTCACTCTTTCTCTCGTCGAATACAACAATGTTTTCTTTTCTCTCAGCCGTGGCTTTTTTTTTTGTAACTTAAACCAACTTATCCCTCCAAAAGCAGCTGCCACCACCTACTCTGCAGGGAAGTTTGCGTGCACGCTTCCCTGAACAGTACTACTAAGCGTGCCTCTGCGCAGGCTACGCTCTGAGGTCACTATTCTGAACCACTCTTTTGTCTACGTGGCGCGCGTGCAGAACATCTCTTGCTGGGAGTCTGGGGCCCACGTTCTCTGGGTGTAACTCAACGTCGCGCGATGACCTTTCGCCGATGACTACCAGCTCGAAGAGAAACCACTGATGACCTCTCGCGCGAAGACGATCCACCGATGACCTCGCGCGAAGACAACTACCGATGACCTCGCGCGAAGACAACCACCGATGACATCTTCCTGGCGAACGACCGATGTCTCCTTCGCCCTGGAAGACGACCGATGTCTTCCTCTGGGAGACAACCGATGTCTTCCCTGGCGACGCCCTCATAACTCTCGCGCCTTGGCCACGTCCACATGCATCGCGCCCTGGCAATGCCCGCGTGCCTCGCGCCCGCGCGATGCCCGCATGCATCTCGCGCCCGCGCGATGCCTGCATGCCTCTCGCGCCCGCGCGATTCCTGCATGCCTCTCCCGCCCGCGCGATGCCTGCATGCCTCTCCCGCCCGCGCGATGCCTGCATGCCTCTCACGCCCGCGCGATGCCTGCATGCCTCTCACGCCCGCGCGATGTCCACCTGGCGCTCATGTGTAGCAGGCGGCCGGCGACCTCGTAGCCTTCTAAACTTAACTTTTTCCTCCCTTTCTATTCTAAATAAAAACATACTTAGAATTTATTTAAAACATACTCTTTCATTCCAATAAATTTTTCAGGTCCTTACATTCTCCCCAACAAGAAAAATTTTCGTCCTCGAAAATTGGATTACAAGGAAAAGAGGTATGGATAAGCCTCCATCATGGGTTCTTCTAACTCCCAAGTTGAATCCCCCGATCTCTCATCCCACACTACTTTCACCATGTCGATGGTCTTGCCTCTGAGCTGTTTACTTTGCCGATCGTCAATCCTGACTGGTTTTGCTTCAAAGAACAAGTCATCTCTGATCTGCACGTCGTCTACATCCAGCACATGACTGGGGTCTGCCATGTACTTCCTCAGCTGTGACACGTGAAAGACATTGTGCAGATTCGCCAGATGGGGAGGTAGGGCGATCTCATACGCCACTGGGCCAATCCTTCTTAAGATCTGATATGGTCCCACGAACTTAGGGGATAACTTCTTTGACCTGATCGCCCGCCCTACACCCTTGGTTGGTGTCACTTTCATGAACACGTGATCTCCAGCAGCAAACTCCAAAGGCTTTCTCCTCTGATCTGCATAGGACTTCTGCCTACTCTGAGAAGCTTTCATTCTGCTTTGTATCTGCTTTACCTTCTCGGTCGTCTGTTGAATCAACTCTGGCCCAACCAAGACTGCCTCGCCCTCTTGGTACCAACATAAGGGGGTTCTGCATTTCCTCCCATACAGGGCTTCATATGGGGCCATCCCAATATTGGCGTGGTAGCTATTGTTATAGGTAAACTCCACTAGTGGCAACACCTCCTCCCAACTTCCCAATTGATCCAAGACGCACGCCCTCAGCAGATCTTCCAGAGATTGGATCGTTCTCTCTGACTGACCATCTGTTTGGGGATGATATGCAGAGCTCATCCTCAACTTAGTTCCCAAGCATTCTTGTAAGGTCTGCCAAAACCGTGAAGTAAACCTGGGATCTCTATCTGAAACGATGCTGGAAGGCACTCCATGCAGCCTTACTATTTCTTGGATGTATAGCTGTGCCAGCTTGACCATAGGCATCTTCATATTCACTGGAAGAAAGTGGGCACTCTTCGTCAGCCTATCAATGATGACCCAGATTGCATCATGACCTTTTGCCGATCTGGGTAAATGAGTGACAAAATCCATGGCGGTGCTGTCCCACTTCCACTCAGGGATATCCAGTTGCTGCAACAGCCCGCCAGGTCTTTGATGCTCTACCTTCGCCTTCTGACACGTTAAGCAGGTTGTCACATACTGGGCGATGTCCCTCTTCATGCCCGACCACCAAAATGACTCCTTCAAGTCATGGTACATCTTGTTCATGCCTGGATGAAGGTTAAGGCGACTCTTATGACCTTCCTCTAGGATCATCTTCTTCAACTCATCATTTGCAGGTATGCAAATTCTGCCATCAAACCTCAAGATCCCATCATCGCCCATCTCAAAGCCTCTCGCCTGATCTGTCCCTAGTGACTCTACAGTGCGCTTCAGGCTAGGGTCCTCCAATTGCTTATCCTTCAACATTCCCAGGAAGTCATTAGTTATAGTCAGCTTGCTACAACTAATGTGATTCACGTGAAATTCTACTCCAAGGTTTAAGTCTCTGAACTGCTCGATCAGTTTCTGCTCTTCCATCATCATGGTGGCGACTTGTATAGACTTCCTACTCAAGGCATCTGCCACTACATTGGCCTTCCCTGGGTGATACATGAGTTGAAAGTCGTAATCCTTTAGGAATTCCATCCACCTTCTTTGTCTCATGTTTAGTTCCTTCTGATCGAACAGGTACTTCAAGCTCTTGTGGTCACTGAACACCTGGAACCGAGCTCCATATAGATAGTGCCTCCAGATCTTCAAGGCAAAAACCACTGCCGCCAACTCCAAGTCATGCGTAGGGTAGTTTCTCTCATGAACCTTGAGTTGTCTTGAAGCATATGCAACCACTCTCTTCTCTTGCATTAAAACACATCCCAAGCCTTGATGTGAAGCGTCACAGAAGACATCAAAAGGTCTTCCTACCTCGGGGATCACCAGCACTGGAGCACTAGTCAACCTCTCCTTTAATTCCATGAAGCTCTGCTCACATCGGTCGGTCCAAGCAAAAGGTTGATCCTTGCGGGTCAGCTGTGTTAAGGGAGCCACTACCTTGGAAAAGTCCTCAATAAACCTCCGATAGTAGCCCGCCAACCCCACAAAGCTCCTTATCTCGGTGACTGTTCTTGGACGTTCCCACTGCAGCACTGCCTCTACTTTGGCTGGATCCACCGAGATCCCCTGGGCAGATATCACATGTCCTAAGAAGTTGACTTCCCTCAGCCAGAACTCACACTTCGAGAACTTGGCATAGAGCTGCTTCTCCCTCAGTATCTCCAATACTGTCCTCAGGTGTTCTTCATGCTCTTCCTCGGTCCTTGAGTAAATGAGTATGTCGTCTATGAAGACCACCACAAACTTATCCAAGAAAGGGCGAAAAATCCTATTCATGTAGTCCATGAACAGGGCTGGAGCATTTGTGACCCCAAACGGCATCACCACATACTCATAATGCCCATACCGAGACCTAAAAGCTGTCTTTTGCACATCATCAGCTTTAACCAAAATTTGGTGGTACCCCGATCTCAGGTCAATCTTGGAGAACACCGAGGCTCCATGTATTTGATCCATCAAATCATCAATCCTAGGCAGGGGATACTTGTTCTTGATGGTCAACTTGTTCAACTGCCTGTAATCTATACACAACCGAGACCCTCCATCCTTCTTCTGGCCTAGGAGCACTGGAGCTCCCCATGGAGATACACTGGGTCTGATGAATTGCTTCTCCAGCAACTCTTCCACTTGCTTCTTCAACTCTACTAACTCGGCTGGTGCCATCCTGTAAGGTGCCATTGACACTGGTCCAGCTCCAGGTACCAAGTCAATAGAGAATTCCACTTCTCTCTTAGGGGGTAACCCAGGTACTTCTTCTGGGAATACATCCGTGAAATCTTTCACCACGGGTATTCTGCTTACGTCCCCTTTATTCTCCACCTCCGACCGAGCGAGTATCACAAAGCACCTCGCCCCTTCTTCCAACTCTGACTGCCCTTGCTGAGCAGAAATTACATCTGATCCTTGGAGGTCTGGAAACGCAATCCTCTGACTACCGCAGTCAATGAGAACGTGATTGGCAGCTAACCAATCCATTCCCAGGATAACATCTAGGTCCTGAAGAGGTAGGCAGATCAAGTTCACCTTGAATCTGCGTCCCTCTACAATCACTGGACATTCGGGGCAAACTGTAGAGGTCGACACCTGTCCTGACGCAGGTGTAGAGACCAACAGTTCGAAGGGTAACTCCTTCATTAGAAGACCCAACTCGGCTACACACAGGCTTGACACAAAGGAGTGTGTCGCTCCAGAATCAAACAAAGCTTTTACACCTCTACCAGCAATAAAACAAACACCTTGGATGAGGTTACCTGACTGAGCTGCCTCTGTTCCAGACATGGCGAACACCCTCCCTGTTGCCTGAGGTCTGTTGCCCTCGTTCCTCAATTGTTGGGAGCCACTGGGTTGGGTCGCCCCATTCCTGCTAGGGCACTCTCTAGCAACGTGCCCTATCTTTTGGCAGACAAAACATCTCCTCTCTGAAATCTTCTTGAAACAAGCATTGGAGGCGTGTGGTCCACCACAGTGAAGACACTTGGGTTTCCAAGGTTGCTGCTGTTGAAACTGGGGAGGTGCTGCTCCTGCCCGATGTGGTGGAGGTCTCGCATAGGGTTTGCTTTGTGGGTGCTGTGCCTTAGCTCTCCCACTGGAGGAACCTCCTTGGTGTGACCTGATCACCCGAGAATCACCCTTTTCCAGGGTCTCCACCATCTTCGCCTTCTCCACTAAGGTGTGGAATTCCCTGATGCACATCGGGGCTAGGGTCCTCTTCAGCCCATGCTTCAGTCCTTCTTCGAATTTTCTACATCTCCAGGCCTCGGAGGTCGCCTGGGTATAAAACCGGGCGAGGTACTCAAAACGAGCAGCATAGGCGTTTACTGACATGTCCCCCTGCTCCAACTTTAAGAACTCAGCTTCCCTTGCAAACTTGGCACTGTCAGGGAAGTATTTCTCCAAGAACTTCACCCTGAAGCTCTCCCAATCCAATACATCCTCTCGTGCCTCCATCATCTGCTGAGCTCCCATCCACCAGAACTCAGCTTCTCCTGATAGCAGATAAGTGGCGAACAGCAGCTTCTTCTCTTCAGGGCATGAGGTCGCCCTAAAGATTTTCTCCAACTCCCTGACCCACTGGTCTGCCTGGTCAGGGGTAGCATTCCCACTGAACTTAGGTGGGTTGTGCCTCATGAACTCGGCCAGTCCCATCTGTTCTTGGGGCTGACCGACGTGGGAGTTTGTCTCAGCAGATCGAGCAGTTTCCCAGTGTTGCATTGTGGCTTGATGGTTCTGAGCCATCGCCGCATTCTGCTGCTGAATGGCAGTCGCCATCATCTCGATGGCCTTGGCGATCTGGCTCATCTCTGAGGAAGGTTGGGGTGGGGTAGAAGGTCTACGTGCCATCTTCTTCGTTCTGGATTCTGAATCTATTGGTTTCTATATTCCCTACAACTACAAGAATGAGATCGATCAGAAATCAATTCATTCAGGAGGTACCATCTAGACCTTACAAAGGTCAGCATCTCAAAGTCATTAAGAATTTGAGTTCAACAACAGAATCATAATGCTTATAACATCAAGCATAACACCAGAACAACTACTGGTATGCAGTCATCAATCCAATCAACCATTTTAAATCCATTACAAGGACACTCAAGAAAATGAAATAGCTCACACCAGAATTCAATATATGCTAAACATCAAACCTTTGGAATTAAGGTTGAGACTCATCCCGATCCAGTTATGAGTGTGCACCCTCACTACTTTATCAGGACCTTCTCTTTCTTAATACTAAGATTTTCAGTTATAACATATATTCACCAAAGCACACACAAAATCTCAATACAAAAACGTTTGAAAACTTTTCACTATAGTTGTTATTTTAAACTCAAATAGATTTCATGAGCAGAAGAAACACAATGGATCCACAGCCCTCAGGTCATCCTAAGGACGAACTGCTCTGATACCATTAATGTAACATCCCGCCAAAATACTATACAAATGTATATAATGAAAATAAAGGTAACAAATAGATTCTATGAACAAAATATTATATATATATATGAAATGTAGTTTCTCCTCACAGGGAGTTTAATACAAATTCGGTCAAATTTTTCCAGAAACATTAACAAAATACAGTAAAAAAACGAAGCAGGCGATCTCCTATCGGAAGAGACCGATCTCCTATCGGACGAGGCCGATCGCCCATCGGGGGACCCAAAAACAGCTGATCTCCTTCCGGCGACCACTTCACTAAGGAGCTCTACTTCCTGGAAGATCATCTGCTCCCGTGTAAGTTATACACGATCATCACAGTTTTAAGAGAACAGCCACAGAACCATAACACGCAGGGTAAGCTATATAATTTAAAGGAAGTTTAAATCATGAACATGAAAATCAAAGTAAAACAAGTTTCAAAATATCCATGTAAAACGTAGAGTTGCTCATATCATTCACCTGATCGCCCAAAATCACACATTTCACAACATTCACCCATAGTCATTCCATTTCACAATACTGCATCAAGTGTCTATAAACTATCAATGTTTCTCATTTCTCACGTCAGACTTTCCACTGACTCACCACACAAGACACTTGACACTACTTCCGGATTGACTCGTGCGTTGATTAGACTCAGAGATCTGCACCTGTCATACCACACCACTGTGAAGTCCACACAGGGTCGCTGTGAATCCACACAGCATGCGCATATATCATCTCAATGTCATTAGTTCTCCTGGTATGACAGGGTTAATCCATAGGACAGGCGGAGCTCGTTCTTTTTCACACGAGACGCCCATCATATAGACCTCCTTCGACTCTCAACAACTGAGTAACTTCCTCTACGTGATTCCATTACCTCAGCAGAGTCAGGATATCCCCTTAGGAATCACCGATCAATGCACCTACTACAAGATCTTACACGGTATTTTCTTTCCTGAAAATACTATGCCTCGATCCCACAATCACAGCATTCAAGACGTCATGCCATACAAAGGAATATTTCAAATCACAGCAACAACCATTTCAACGTTTCAAACTTTCGAAATATCACATATATATTGTATTTAAATCCCAAACAGCTTCAAACAACGTCAAACACAGGGAAGTTCGTAAAACAGCGCCAAAACCGGCGATCTAGTTCAAAAACAGGGTGTTTCGAAGACTGTATATAAAACCGGCGACCACGTCGCCCAAGCACACAAACAGAGCATTTTACGCAGATGAAAACAAAAATGGCGACCACGTCGCCCTCACTTCAGAGATAGCTACACTGTGGCTTGTATGGAAAAAGAGGTCTAGCTTCCCTTACCTGGACTTGCGTAAAATACCGCGAGCTCAAAACCCACCGAGGCTTGAACGACGCCTTGGCTCTGTTTTTGAGTCTGGTTTTGAAGGAGTTGCAGAGAACTTTCCCAGGTGCTCCAATGGTGTTGCTTCTCGTCGTACTCTTGTGTGGAGATGCTGAAATCGCAACGCGGAGGAGGTAACTGGAGGAGAAGGGAGGGAACTCACTCTTTCTCTCGTCGAATACAACAATGTTTTCTTTTCTCTCAGCCGTGGCTTTTTTTTTTGTAACTTAAACCAACTTATCCCTCCAAAAGCAGCTGCCACCACCTACTCTACAGGGAAGTTTGCGTGCACGCTTCCCTGAACAGTACTACTAAGCGTGCCTCTGTGCAGGCTACGCTCTGAGGTCACTATTCTGAACCACTCTTTTGTCTACGTGGCGCGCGTGCAGAACATCTCTTGCTGGGAGTCTGGGGCCCACGTTCTCTGGGTGTAACTCAACGTCGCGCGATGACCTTTCGCCGATGACTACCAGCTCGAAGAGAAACCACTGATGACCTCTCGCGCGAAGACGATCCACCGATGACCTCGCGCGAAGACAACTACCGATGACCTCGCGCGAAGACAACCACCGATGACATCTTCCTGGCGAACGACCGATGTCTCCTTCGCCCTGGAAGACGACCGATGTCTTCCTCTGGGAGACAACCGATGTCTTCCCTGGCGACGCCCTCATAACTCTCGCGCCTTGGCCACGTCCACATGCATCGCGCCCTGGCAATGCCCGCGTGCCTCGCGCCCGCGCGATGCCCGCATGCCTCTCGCGCCCGCGCGATGCCTGCATGCCTCTCGCGCCCGCGCGATGCCTGCATGCCTCTCCCGCCCGCGCGATGCCTGCATGCCTCTCCCGCCCGCGCGATGCCTGCATGCCTCTCACGCCCGCGCGATGCCTGCATGCCTCTCACGCCCGCGCGATGTCCACCTGGCGCTCATGTGTAGCAGGCGGCCGGCGACCTCGTAGCCTTCTAAACTTAACTTTTTCCTCCCTTTCTATTCTAAATAAAAACATACTTAGAATTTATTTAAAACATACTCTTTCATTCCAATAAATTTTTCAGGTCCTTACACCTAACTGTGGTTTCCCTGCTACCCGCATAGGCTCTTCATGATTCAGGCCTCTCCCTACCTCTGGGTATTTAACTGGTCATAGGCCCACTCTAGGAACCAATCTTAGTTGTTCTGGTTACGCTGTTGAAATCACCCAAGATCGATGTCACCTCGTCACACTCTGTTGCCGAGGACTCCTCAACCTGTGGAGTGACGATGACACATCAGCCCTTTCTGGTGATCATCACGCTGATGACTACTCACCCTTCTCTGTGGGAACATGCTGATGACTAATCACCCTTCCCTGTGGGCTGATGACTAATCACCCCTCTCTGTAGGCTGATGACTAATCACCCCTCTCTATAGGCTGATGACTAATCACCCCTCTTATCAATACCACCTGCGGGGTCCATTCTACGTGGCTTTGGCCCATGCTGTGGGACCCAGCTGACATGGTTTGACCCCTTTACAAACTGTCCTCAGTGTCCGAGGACTGGTCAGTACACAAGCCCCCCAGTCTCAAGCTGTTAACTTGTTTCAGTGCAGAGACTAAGTCATGGGTGAGGACCGGTCGGTACACAAGCCCCCCTAGTCTCGAGCTGTTAACTTGTTTCAGCGAAGAGACTAAGTCATTGACTCAGACGACCTACGTGGCTCTGCACATAAGTACATGAACAGTGCGCTGAAAGGACACTTAACCAACCCCCTTTCATCTGCTAACACGTGGCTGCATCAACGGTCTGGGATTCATAACGTTTGCGCTCCCTAGGGCTACGTTAAACCTCTTCAAAACCCCGCGCCACTTCACTGTTCCATCACTTTGCATTCTCACCTTCTGCAAACTCTATCTTCCAGCGCATGCTTTCTTCCTCTCACCAGGCTTTTCAACTTCCTTCGCCCTCGCTCAACCAAAGGTATGATTTTTATGTCTTCTCCTCCTTCATAACATAATCTCGATCATCCATGTTGCACGCTGTAACTGTTCTGGGCCTGTTTTTGATTTGTTCATTCTAGGGTTTTGTTCTTCTTTTCTGGGTTCGTTCTACCTTTGAGTCTTCGTCCACCATTGTTTTCTTCTAAGACTTTTTCTTTTCCTGCCTCTCATTTGTTTAGATTCGAGATGGCCATAATCAAAACTACTTCCAACCCTCCTCCAACCGTAGCGGTTGATTACAGGGCCCTCTACCCATGGGCTTCTGAGGATCTCCTTGCTGAGACCTCAAAACTTACATCCTGTGAAGATCTTTGCAAGCATAGGGATGATGAGAATGAAATCAAAGGACGCGTCTTTGGCAGGGAAACTGACGCGTACGTCTCTGTGCGTCCCTGTACAGAAAACGAACCCGTTTGCGCCGATGATCGCTGCAACAACAGGGAACCTTTCTTCTTCTTCTACGCCACCATCTTCAAACGAGTCAAAGTCCACCTTCCTTTCACTAGGTTTAAGAGGACTTTGCTCACAGAGTTGAATGTAGCGCCTGCCCAACTGCACCCCAACAGCTGCGCCTTTATCAGGGCGTTCTCCGTCCTTTGCAATAACTTAGGGTTCACTCCCTCCGTAGACGTGTTTCTTTACTTCTTCGAGGCGAAGAGCCCTGGCAAGAGGCTTTGGGTGAGCCTGAACGGGGTGGCAGGGAGAGTTCTACTCACTCTCTTCTCACAGTCGTACAAGAACTTCAAAGGAAGGTTCTTCCGAGTCTGCTGCAGCTCCTATGACTCCACCATGCTCGATGGGTTTCCATTATATTGGGTGGAGAAGTTGAAGTTCAAGAAACCCCGCAGACTCGAAGAGTTGACTGTCCCTGACCAAGAACTATGCCAGACCATCTCCAGCTGGGGTGTGGTGTTTGACACCGCTCAGCTGATTAGGCATGAATACGACGCCGAGACCCTCAGCGTGTACATTGGTACATCATCTTCGTCTTGCACTAAACTGTTTATATACTTCATCTTTGTCTTCCTCACCCCTTTCTTATTGTCCACTGCAGGCATGGTGCTCAGCGCTGAGAAGAAGAAGAGGTTGGCCGATGTGCTGAATCGCCGCAATGCTAGTGGCTCAGCCCCTGCTGGCCCTTCATCACCCGCGAGTGTTGCCCTGGAACCAATTGCTGAAAAATCCAAGAGGGCAGCCCCTGTAGAGGTTTCCGAAGATGAGGACACTTGTTCTGGCCTCGTCTTCAAAAGAAAAAGGGTGGGGACTGCTGCGGAAGTCTCTTCAGCAACAGAAGGACACCCTTCGTCCTTCAGGGAGCACCCTCCCAGCGCTTCATCCCCTCCCGAGCCAATCTTGACACTTGAGGGAGGTGGGGAGAGTGCTCCTCCCACTAGTCAGATGCCTTCTGCCCCAGAGCTGCCCCCTCTGCTTCAGAGATCTCTTGCGCAGATGCCTGTCCAAGCTGCTTTGGAGGCCATGGACAGAGACTCCCTCGAGCATCTGCTCAGTCATGGTCTTGGGGAGTTCCTGGCCACTTCAAACTTCTTGCTGGTCAAGGGCAGCGCCGAGGCTGAGCTGCTCGAGAAGACTACCCAACTGGAGAAAGAGCTGGAGCAGAAGGATCTCCAACTCCGCCAAGCGGCTAAGCGTGAGACTGCCCTTAATCAAGAACTGGGTAGTCTCTGCCAATCTGAGAAGGAGACCAAGAAGCTCCTCTTCTCCAAGGGGCAGGAGGCCCTCCAGCTTGAAGCCAAGATCCTTCCCCTCCGCAACAAGATCATCGAACTGGAAGAGCAAGCGGAGGGAATCAAGCCAAAATGACCAAGCTGGAGGAAAGAGCGACTAACCGAGAAGTTCAGCTGGGCAAGGTTGAGGAGGAACTTGCCCAACAAATCGAATTGCTGAAGAAGACCGAGACTGAGCTTACTGAAGACGCCGCCGACGCCTATGGGGAAGGCTTTGGTGATGCCCTTGCTCAGGTTGCCTGCGTGCATCCTGAGATGGACCTCTCACCATACTCTGCAACCATGTAGGTAGTCGACGGGCAAATAGTGCCTAGATAGGTCTTCTGAGCAATTGTATCTAATGGCTGAACATCTTGTAATTACCTTCCTTTATAATGTAATTACATTGTTTTCAATCTTCTTTGCTTTATATAGCACTTTGCTTGCCTTTGTATTTCTGTTGCTTGTTCATCTGTTTGACATGCTTTATATTTTGTGAAACTCACGACTTAGCATTCAGATCACAAATAACGCACCTGTCAAAATGAAACTTAGATAACACGATTTCTGCTGATTTCACTAGTGAACCCTTACTTTAAGTTGGGAGTTCTCACTCGGAGGGGAAAGTATTCCTTGCGAACTTCCCTTACTACTCACGAGACCTCTAACCCCAACTAATAGGTTCTGACTGACCTCACATCGCTCACAGGTGAGGAGGATTTCTCTGGGCGAACCCTTCTTTCACTTTGGAAGTTCTCACTCAAAGGGGAGGTGTTCTCTACGAACCTACCTCTCCACTTACGAGACCTCTAACTCCAAGTGACAGGTTCTAACTGACCTCACATCGCTCACAGGCGAGGAGGATTTCTCTGGGCGAACCCTTCTTTCACTTTGGAAGTTCTCACTCGAAGGGGAGGTGTTCTCTACGAACCTACCTCTCCACTTACGAGACCTCTAACTCCAAGTGACAGGTTCTAACTGACCTCACATCGCTCATAGGCGAGGAGGATTTCTCTGGGCAAACCCTTCTTTCACTTTGGAAGTTCACTCGAAGGGGAGGTGTTCTCTACGAACCTACCTCTCCACTTACGAGACCTCTAACTCCAAGTGACAGGTTCTAACTGACCTCACATCGCTCACAGGCGAGGAGGATTTCTCTAGGCGAACCCTTCTTTCACATTGGAAGTTCTCACTCGAAGGGGAGGTGTTCTCTACGAACCTACCTCTCCACTTACGAGACCTCTAACTCCAAGTGACAGGTTCTAACAGCATTGTACAAACACATAAAAATATATATCTTTAATTGAATTTTATTGGGTGACCTCATTAAAAACCCTTAGAAAGGGGAAAAAGAGTGTCCCCTGCATTGTGTAGTGTACAACATTACATGGCTTTAACTGAAATAAAACTTCAGGTGAGTCGCATTCCATGTTCGAGGAATCGGACCTCCTTCTAAAGTCTCAAGCCTATATGCTCCATTCCCTAGGGCCTCTGTCACTCTGAAAGGACCAGTCCACTTAGGGGATAGCTTGTTCTCTATCTGGTATGGAGACGCCTTGCGCATGACGAGGTCTGCCACCTGGAACTGCCGAGCTCTCAACTTAGAACTATGTTTGAGCTCGACTTTCCTTTTCAGCGCCTCGGCTTTTATTCCTGCTTCTTCCCTAGCTTCATCCAAAAGATCAAGATTCACCTTCCTCTCTTCATTGGATTCTTCAGCCACAAAGTTCTGGAAACGTGGCGAGTTCTCCTGGATCTCCACAAGGATCATGGCATCTAAACCATACACCAAACTAAAGGGAGTCTCCTTGGTAGTGGACTGGGGAGTAGTATGGTAAGCCCATACTATTCTGGGAACCTCCTCAGCCCACCTTCCCTTTGCTTTCTCTAGCCTTCTCTTCAGTCCTCTGAGGAGGACTCGGTTGGCCGATTCAACCTGTCCATTGGTCTGTGGGTGCTCGACTGACGCAAACACCTGCTTGATTCCCAACTCTGTACATAGCTTCCCCAATTGTTGGCTTGCGAACTGCGTGCCGTTGTCAGACACCAAACGTTTGGGCACCCCGAAACGGCATACAATATTCTTCCATATGAAGTGTTGGATCTTGTGTGCTGTGATCTGTGCTACTAGCTCAGCCTCGATCCACTTCGTGAAATATTCTATGGCGACCACGAGGTATTTCATCTGTCGTATTGCCAAAGGGTAAGATGTCGATTCCCCATGTGTGAAATGCCCAAGGGCTGTATATCGACCTGAGCTCCTCTGGTGGCACCTTAGGCCAATCAGCATGTAACTGGCATTGCTTGCACTACTGAGCATACCTAGTACAATCTTCCCTCATTGTTGGCCAGTAGTATCCTGCTCGAATGGCCTTAGAGGCCAAAGCTCGACCTCCGATATGACTACCACAGATGCCTTCATGGAGCTCTGCCATTATTCTCACACACTGCTCGCCATGCACGCAGACGAGGATGGGGTGGGTAAACCCATGTCTGTACAACTCGCCCTCAATGAGCGTGTACTTGGCCGAGTTCTTCTTTATCCTCCTTGCTTCCATCGGCTCTACTGGGAGCATTCCATCCGCTATGTAACGCTTATAGGGCGTCATCCATGTCTCTCCACTTTGTAGCAGGCAGACTTGCGATGACCCTACCTCCATTAGCATGCATGCGTTGACCTGTGGTTTCTTCAGAGTTTCCTGAGTCAACGAGCGATGACTCCTCTTCCCAGAGTCTGATTGGCTGATCTGATGGACCCCCACCAAGTTGTCAGCTGTATAAGTACGAGGCGCCCTCAGAGTCTCCTGGATGACTGTCCTCTGCCTGCCCCCCTTGCTTGAGCTGGCGAGTTTGGCCAACAAGTCAGCTCTGGCATTCTGCTCCCTGGGCACATGCACTAGTTCGAATGTTTCAAACGAACTCTTCAATCGTTGGACATACTCCAAGTAAGAGGCCATCTGGGGGTCTTTGGCCTGGTACTCTCCTGCCACTTGACCAGTGACCAACAGTGACTCACTCTTCGCCATAAGGCTTTGCGCTCCCATCTCCTTAGCCAACAATATCCCAGCAATCAATGCTTCATACTCTGCTTGATTATTGCTGGCTTTGAAGGCGAACCGCAGGGCCTGCTCTATCAACAACCCTTTGGGTCCTTCCAGGATCACCCCCGCTTCGCTACCTTGTTGATTCGAGGACCCGTCTATTCACAATACCCACTTGAAGCTGGGTCCCTCCTGTTGGGCCTCGGTTGACGACATCTCGGCCACAAAGTCAGCGTAGACCTGTCCTTTGATCGGGCCCCTGGGTTCATACTGGATGTCGAATTCTGACAACTCGACTGCCCAACGCACCATTCTTCTCGCCGCGTCTGGCTTCTGCAGGACCTTGCATATCGGTAGATCTGTCATCACCACCACTGTGAAGCTCTGAAAATAGTGGCGAAGTCTCCTGGCTGAGAACACCACTGCTAAGGCTGCTTTTTCTATAGCTTGGTATCTCGTCTCAAGCCCCTGCAAAACTTTGCTGACAAAATAAATGGGCTTCTGGCTCTGTTCCTGCTCCTGAACCAAGACTAAACTCACCGCCCTCTCTGTAACTGCAAAGTAAAGCCGCAGGGGTGTGCCGAGCTGAGGCTTGCACAAGACTGGCGGGCTGGCTAGATACTCTTTGAGCTTGAGGAAGGCTTGCTCACATTCTGCAGTCCAAGCGAATCTGCTATTCCTTCTTAGGCATTGGAAATAAGGGTGGCCTTTGTCTCCTCCAGCTGACACGAACCTGGAGAGGGCAGCCATCCGACCTGTCAACTGTTGCACTTCTTTGACCGATGTCGGGCTCCTCATGGCTATGATCGCTGTACACTTGTCAGGGTTGGCCTCAATCCCTCTTTCCGTAAGCAAAAAACCAAGGAACTTGCCTGCTTCCACCCCAAAGACGCACTTCTCTGGATTCAACTTCAGCCTGTACTTCGCTATCGTATTAAATAGCTCCTCCAAGTCGTCGACATGCTGATCTCGTGCCTGGGACGTTACCACCATGTCATCTACATAGGCCTGCACATTGCGTCCCAGCATGGGCGCAAGGACCTTGTCCATCAGCCTCTGATAAGTGGCACCCGCGTTCTTCAGCCCAAATGGCATGACTGTGTAGCAGTAGCAAGACAGCTTTGTCATGAACGCAGTCTTGTTCTCGTCCATCGGGTGCATCTTGATCTGATTATACCCAGAGAAAGCGTCCAAGAAGCTGAGTAACTTGCAACCCGAGGCACTGTCTACGAGCGTATCTATGTTGGGCAGAGGGTAGGAGTCTTTCGGACAGGCCTTGTTGAGATCTGTGAAGTCTACACACATCCTCCACTTCCCATTGGCCTTTTTTACCAGAACGACATTTGCAAGCCACTTAGGATACTGGATTTCCCATATGTGGCCTGCTTTGAGCAACTTCTGTGTCTCCTCCCTGATGACCTGTCTTCATTCATCATTGAACTTCCTTCTCCTCTGGCGGACTGGTCTGACTTGGGGATTCAGTGCCAGGCGATGGCATAGGAAGTCAGGGTCAATGCCTGGCATGTCTGAGGGGGACCGAGCGAAAGCGTCCAAATGCTTTCCTATGACCCCCGCTACTTGGTCTTGGGTTTCCTGAGGCAGGGACTTACCCAGCTTGAAAATCTTCCCCCCAATCTCCTTTTCCACCACCTCCTCTGCCGGTTCAGGTCGCCTCACCCGGGCGACCTCTGCTCGCATTGTAACGCCCCTCAAAATATTGTTCATTTTTATATAATAAAATAAAGGTGAAACAATAATATCAAAATTTAACATAGATATATATACATAATATAATTCATCCATTAATACAAATGTGCCTCAAACTAATATTACTTTTTGAGGAAATTTTAATACATATCCATACTGGAGTTTTCAAAAAAAATAAAACAAAACAACAGCATTCAAAACCGGCGATCTCCTCCTCCAGAAAATGCTCACTGAGGAGCTCTACTACCTGCAACCTCATCTGCTCCCGTGCAAATATACATGATCATCACAGGTTTAAGAAAACAACCACGATATAAAACAAAAGGGTAAGCTAGATATTTTTAAAATTTTAAATATGAAACTTTATATCAAAAGAAAGCATAAATCTTCACATTCATAATCTATAACAATTTCAGCCATCAATATCCCCATACTCCACAAACTCGTCAAGTGTCTATTCAATACATTCAATACTCATGGTTCACACGTCAGACTTTCCACTGACTCATAACATATAGACACATGACTCTACTTCCGGAAGACTCGTGCGTTGACTCAGACTCAGAGATCTGCACTTGTCATACCACACCACTATGAAATCCACACAGGGTCGCTGTGAAATCCACACAGCCATGCGCATACATAATCTCAATATCATCACTCTCCCGATATGACAGGGTTAATTCATATAACAGGTCAAGTCAGTTATCTTTCAAATAACTTACCCATACATATGAACCTCCTTCGACTCTCAACAACTGAATAACTTCATCTATGTGATTCCATTATATCAGCAGAGTCAGGATATCTCCTTCTAGACAAGTCCCTAGTCAATGCACATTACACACGATCTTACACGGTATTTTCTTTCCTGAAAATACTATGCCTTGATCCCACATTCACAACATTCAATGCATCATACAACACGTAAAAGCACAATTCCATCATATAATATTTTGATTCTTTTCTTAAACAATCCCAATCACATAAACAATCATTCCAAGGTTTAGATTTTCGAATATCACATGCATTTCACATTTCCATCTCAAACAGTTTCAACGACACTAAAACAGGGGAGTTCAAAATCAACATTAAAACCGGCGACCACGTCGCCCTCACTTTAGAACCTACTCGCCTAAAGTTTTTATAAACGAAAATGCTAGCTTCCCTTACCTGGACTTGCGTAAAATCTCACTAAGAGCTCCAAAACCCACCGAAGCTTAAAGATGCCTTAACCTGCACCATAGAGTCCCGATCACAAAACTAACGAGATTACTCATTTTCTGCGTTAACAGAGACGATTTCTGAAGCTAAAAGAGTTGTATGCACAACCTATGCAGAGACGACCCTCTCAAATTCAGACTCGACTCAAAGAACAGAGCAAAAACGACTTACTCTATTTTAGGGCTTTGAGCAGAAAACTTGCAGAGCACAACGTCAGGAATCCAGGGTAGTCGCTGATCTTCAACTGGTTCGCTAGGATGTCTGAACGCAGGGAGAAGGAGAGGAAAGAAACAGGGAACCAAAGCTAACTCACTCAATCACTCTCGAACCACAGCAACGTCCACTGCCTCTCAGGAGTGAGTTTTGAATCTAAGCCAACTTGCCCAGAAACGCCGCTGCCCCCCGCCCACTTTGCAGGAAAGCTTGCGTGCACACTTCCTTGAACAGTATGACCACGTGGGTTTCTGCGCATACCAACTCTCTAACGCTAACTATTCTGAAACACCCTTTTTTGCCTACGTGTCGCGCATGCAAGACGCTCATGTTGGGGGCCTGGGCCCCACCTCATCTGTGTGGAACACGACCTCGCGCGATGACCATCCACCGATGTCTCATCCTGGCAGACGACCGATGTCTCTCCCTGGAAGGCGACCGATGTGTCCCTCATCCTGGCGATGACCGTCTGTCTCTCGCCCTGGCGATGCCCGCATGTCTGTCGCCCTGGCGATGCCCGCGTGTCTCTCGCCCTGGCGATCCCCACGTGTCTCTCGCCCTAGAGATCCCCGCGTGTCTCTCACCCTGGCGATGCCCGCGTGTCTCTCGCCCTGGCGATCCCCGCGTGTCTCTCGCCCTGGCGATCCCCGCGTGCCTCTCGCCCTGGCGATCCCCGCGTGTCTCTCGCCCTGGCGATCTCTCATCGTCCTTGATGTGGCGAGGACACATCGTCACACCCTGTTGAGGGCTCGTCCTACCACTACTCCACGCCTGTGTTATCACCCCCACATGGCTCGGTGACGTCGGTAGCTTCTCCTGCCCGAGGGCAGCTCAGTACTCAATCCTTACGTGCCTAAGCATGCAATACTAAGGTAAATCCCTTATGTCCAAGCGTAAAGTCCCGTAGTTATTCTGCATCCATGGCGCTCCTAAGGTTCAAATCACACCTCCCTACATGTGATTTCTGGAACCCACTATGGTCCACCGACGCCCTCAGACCTTGGGTGACATCCGAGGTCTGACCACCATGAAATTTCCATTACAAGCTCTTTTTGTTTTAAGTAATAACATATTCAAAATTCATTAAAATTATACTTCTTCTATTCCAAATAATTATCTAGATCCTTACAATCTCCCCAACAAGAAAAATTTTCGTCCCCGAAAATTGAATTACAAGGAAAAGAGGTAGGGATAGGCTTCTCTCATGGTTTCTTCTAATTCCCAAGTTGAATCACCCGATCTGTCATCCCACACCACCTTAACCATGTTGATGGTCTTGCCTCTGAGCTGCTTACTTTGCTGATCGTCAATCCTGACTGGTTTCGCTTCAAACAACAAGTCATCCCTGATCTGCACATCGTCCACTTCCAACACGTGACTAGGGTCTGCAAGATACTTCCTTAGCTGTGACACATGAAAGACATTATGCAGATTTGCTAATTGGGGAGGTAGAGCAATCTCATAAGCTACAGGACCTATCTTCCTTAAGATCTGATATGGTCCAACAAACTTAGGAGACAGCTTCTTTGATCTGATAGCTCGTCCTACACCCTTGGTTGGTGTCACTCTCATAAACACATGATCCCCAGCAGCAAACTCCAAAGGTCTTCTCCTCTGATCTGCATAGGATTTCTGCCGGCTTTGAGAAGCTTTCATTCTGCCTTGTATCTGTTTCACCTTCTCGGTTGTCTGCTGAATCAACTCTGGCCCAACCAAGACTGCTTCGCCCTCCTGGTACCAACATAAGGGAGTTATGCATTTCCTCCCATACAGGGCTTCATATGGTGCTATCCCAATACTGGCGTGGTAACTGTTATTATAAGTAAACTCCACCAGCGGCAACACCTCATCCCAACTTCCCAATTGATCCAAGACACACGTCCTCAGCAGATCTTCCAAGAACTGGATCGTTCTCTCTGACTGTCCATCTGTTTGAGGATGATATGCCGAGCTCATTCTCAACTTAGTTCCCAAGCAATCTTGTAAGGTCTGCCAAAACCGTGAAGTGAACCTGGGATCTCTATCCGAGAAATGTTGGAAGGCACTCTATGCAACCTCACAATTTCTCTGATGTACAGCTGTGCCAACTTGGTCATAGGCATCCTCATATTCACTGGAAGAAAGTGAGCACTCTTCGTCAGCCGATCAATGATGACCCAGATCGCATCATGACCCCTTACCGATTTGGGTAAATGGGTAACAAAATCCATGGCAATGCTGTCCCATTTCCATTCAGGGATATCCAATTGCTGCAACAAACCGCCAGGCCTTTGATGTTCTACCTTCGCCTTCTGACATGTCAAGCAGGTGGCAACATACTGAGCTATCTCCTTCTTCATGCCTGACCACCAAAATGACTCTTTTAAATCCTGGTACATCTTATTCATACCTGGGTGCAGACTAAGGTAACTCTTGTGGCCTTCTTCTAGGATCATCTTCTTCAACTCTTCATTTGCAGGTATGCAAATTCTGCCATTAAATCTCAAGATTCCATCATCGCCCATCGCAAAGCCTTTAGCCTGATCGGTGCCTAGTAATTCTACAATATGCTTCAGGCTAGGATCCTCTAATTGCTTATCCTTTATCATTCCAATGAAATTATTAGTTATAGTTAACTTACTACAACTAATATGATTTACATGAAATTCCACTCCAAAGTTTAAATCTCTAAACTGCTCAATCAATTTCTGCTCTTCAATCATCATGGTTGATACTTGTATTGATTTCCTACTCAAGGCATCTGCCACTACATTGGCCTTCCCTGGATGATATATCAGTTGGAAGTCATAATCTTTTAGGAACTCCATCCATCTTCTTTGTCTCATATTTAACTCCTTTTGATCAAACAGATATTTCAGGCTTTTATGGACACTAAACACCTGAAATCGAGCTCCATACAAATAATGCCTCCAAATCTTCAAGGCAAACACCACAGTCGCCAACTCTAAGTCATGGGTAGGATAGTTCCTCTCGTGAACTTTTAGTTGCCTTTAAGCATATGCAACCACTCTTTTCTCTTGCATCAACACACATCCCAAACCTTGATGTGAAGCATCACAGTAAACATCAAAAGGATTTCCCACATCCGGGATCACTAACACTGGGGCGCTAGTCAACCTCTTCTTCAGCCCCATGAAACTCTGCTCACACTTTTCAGTCCAAGCAAAAGGTTGATCTTTGCGAGTTAACTGAGTCAAAGGAGCTACTACCTTGGAAAAATCTTCAATGAACCTCAGATAGTAGCCTGCTAAACCCACAAAACTCCTTATCTCAGTAACTGTCTTAGGACATTCCCACTGAAGCACTACCTCCACTTTGGCTGGATCCACCGAGATCCCCTGGGCAGATATTACATGTCCTAAGAAGTTGACTTCCTTCAACCAGAACTCACACTTAGAGAACTTGGCATATAATTGCTTCTCCCTCAGAATCTCCAATACTGTCTTCAGATGTTCTTCATGTTCTTCCTCGGTCCTTGAATAAATGAGTATGTCGTCTATGAAGACTACCACAAACTTATCCAAGAAAGGACAAAAAATTCTATTCATGAAATCCATGAACAGAGCTGGAGCATTTGTTACTCCAAACGACATCACCACATACTCATAGTGCCCATAACGAGACCTAAATGCGGTCTTTCGAACATCTTCAGCTTTTACCAAAATTTGGTGGTACCCCGACCTCAGATCAATCTTTGAGAACACCGAGGCCCCATGTAATTGATCCATCAAATCATCAATTCTAGGTAGAGGATACTTGTTCTTGATGGTCAACTTGTTCAACTGCCTGTAATCTATACACAGCCGAGACCCTCCATCCTTTTTCTTAACTAGAAGCACTGGAGCCCCCCATGGAGATAGACTGGGTCTGATGAATTGTTTCTCCAAAAACTCTTCCACTTGCTTCTTTAATTCTACCAACTCGGCTGGAGCCATCCTGTAAGGTGCCATTGACACTGGTCTAGCTCCAGGTACCAAATCAATAGAGAATTCCACTTCTCTCTTAGGAGGTAATCCAGGTATTTCTTCTGGAAATACATCCATGAAATCTTTCACCACATGTATCCTGCTTACGTCCTCTTCATTCTTCACTTCCAACCGAGCTAGGATCACGAAGCACCTCGCCCCGTTTTCCAACTCCGACCACCCATGCTGAGCAGATATCACATCTGACCCTTGGAGGTCTGGAAACGCTATTTTATGACTACCGCAGTCTATGAGAACGTGATTGGTAGATAGCCAATCCATTCCCAGGATAACATCCAGGTCCTGAAGAGGTAGGCAGATCAAGTTTACTTTGAACCTGCGTCCCTCTACTATCACTGGACATTCAGAGCAAACTGTAGAGGTCAACACCTGTCCTGACGCAGGTGTAAAGACCAACAGTTCAAACGGTAACTCCTTCACTAGAAGGCCCAACTCGGCTACACACAGGCTTGACACAAAAGAGTGTGTCGCTCAAGAATCAAACAAGGCTTTTACACCTCTACCAGCTATAAAACAAACACCTTGCACTAGGTTACCTGACTGAGACGCCTCAGCTCCTGACATGGCAAATACTCTCCCTGTTGCCTGCGGTCTGCTGCCTTCATTCCTCAACTGCTGAGAACCACTGGGTTGAGTCGCCCCATTCCTCTTTGGGCACTCTCTAGCAGTGTGCCTCGTCTTTAGGCAGGTGTAACACCTTCTCTCTGAATTCCTCTTGAAGCACACATTGGATGTGTGTGGTCCACCACAATGGAAACATTTGGGTTTCCATGGTTGTTGTTGCTGAAATTGGGGCGGTGCTGCTCCTGCCCTATGCTGTGGAGGTCTCGCATAAGGCCTATTCTGCTGCTACTGTACCTTTGCCTTCCCACTGGAGGAACCCCCTGGGTGTGACCTGATCACCCGAGAATCACCCTTTTCCAGAGTCTCCACCATCTTCGCCTTCTCTACTAAGGCGTGAAATTCCCTGATGCACATAGGGGCTATGGTCCTCTTCAGCCCATGCTTCAGTCCTTCTTCAAACATCCTACACCTCCAAGCCTCAGAGGTCGCCTAGGTGTAGAATCGGGCGAGGTACTCAAACCGAGCAGCATAAGCATTCACTGACATCTCCCCCTGCTCCAATCTGAGGAATTCTGCTTCCTTCGCAAACCTTGCACTATCTGGGAAGTATTTTTCTAGAAATCTCACCCTGAAGCTCTCCCAGTCTAACACTTCAGCTCTGGCTTCCATCATCTGCTGAGCTCCCATCCACCAGAACTCTGCTTCTCCAGATAGCAGATAGGTGGCGAATACCAATTTCTTCTCTTCAGGGTAGGAGGTCGCCTTAAAGATTTTCTCCAACTCCCTGACCCACTGATCTGCTTGATCAGGGGTAGCATTCCCACTGAACTTGGGTGGGTTGTGCCTCATGAACTCGGTCAGTCCCATCTGTTCCTGAGGCTGACCGACGTGGGAAGCTGTTTCAGCCGACCGAGCAGTTTCCCAATGGTGCATTGCAGCTTGATGATTCTGAGCCATTGCTGCATTCTGTTGTTGGATGGCAGTTGCCATCATCTCAATAGCCTTGGAAATCTGGCTCATTTCCGAAGAAGGTTGGGGAGGGGTAGGAGGTCTACGAGCCATCTTTCTTCATTTCAGATTTCGAAACTATTGGTTTCTATATTCCCTACAACTATAAGAATGAGATCGATAAGAAATCAATTCATTCAGGAGGTAACATCTAGACCTTACAAAGGTCAGCATCTCAAAGTCATTTAGAATTTGAGTTCATCAACAGAATCATAATGCTCAAAATAGAAAGCATAACACCGAACAGTCATGGGTACAAAACTATCAATCAAATATCACCACACTTAATAATTGGGATAAAACACACCAGAAGTGGATATATGCTCAACATCAAACTTTTAGAATTAAGATTGAGAACATCTCGATTCAGTTATGAGTGTGCACCCTCACTACTTTATCAAGATCCTTTCACTCTTAATACTAAAATTTTTCATTTAGAGCCTATGTCTACTAAAGCACAAACAAGATTTCAATCAGAAAACATTTGAAAACCTTTCACTATAGCTTTGATTAAGACTCCAATAGCAGAAGAAACACAATGAACCCACTCTCCTCAGGTCATCCTAAGGACGAACTGCTCTGATACCATTAGTGTAACGCCCCTCAAAATATTGCTCATTTTTATATAATAAAATAAAGGTGAAACAATAATATCAAAATTTAACATAGATATATATACATAATATAATTCATCCATTAATACAAATGTGCCTCAAAATAATATCCCTTTTTGAGGAAATTTTAATACATATCCATACTGGAGTTTTCAAAAAAAATAAAACAAAACAACAGCATTCAAAACCGGCGATCTCCTCCTCCAGAAAATGCTCACTGAGGAGCTGTACTACCTGCAACCTCATCTGCTCCCGTGCAAATATACACGATCATCACAGGTTTAAGAAAACAACCACGATACAAAGCTAGATATTTTTAAAACTTTAAATATGAAACTTAATATCAACAGAAAGCATAAATCTTCACACCATTCATAATCTATAACAATTTCAGCCATCAATATCCCCATACTCCACAAACTCGTCAAGTGTCTATTCAATACATTCAATACTCATGGTTCACACGTCAGAATTTCCACTGACTCATAACATATAGACACATGACTCTACTTCCGGAAGACTCGTGCGTTGACTTAGACTCAAAGATCTGCACTTGTCATACCACACCACTGTGAAATCCACACAGGGTTGCTGTGAAATTCACACAGCCATGCGCATACATAATCTCAATATCATCACTCTCCCGGTATGACAGGGTTAATTCATATAACAGGTCAAGTCAGTTATCTTTCAAACAACTTACCCATACATATGAAACTCCTTCGACTCTCAACAACTGAATAACTTCATCTATGTGATTCCATTATATCAGCAGAGTCAGGATATCTCCTTCTAGACAAGTCCCTAGTCAATGCACATTACACACGATCTTACACGGTATTTTCTTTCCTGAAAATACTATGCCTTGATCCCACATTCACAACATTCAATGCATCATACAACACGTAAAAGCACAATTCCATCATATAATATTTTGAATCTTTTCTTAAACAATCCCAATCACAGAAACAATCATTCCAAGGTTCAGATTTTCGAATATCACATGCATTTCACATTTCAATCTCAAACAGTTTCAACGACACTAAAACAGGGGAGTTCGAAATCAACATTAAAACCGGCGATCATGTCGCCCCACACATAAAAACAGAGAATCGTGAAATAGAATATGAAACCGGCGACCACGTCGCCCTCACTTTAGAACCTACTCGCCTAAAGTTTTTATAAATGAAAATGCTAGCTTCCCTTACCTGGACTTGCGTAAAATCTCACTAAGAGCTCCAAAACCCACCGAAGCTTAAAGATGCCTTAACCTGCACCATAGAGTCCCGATCACAAAACTAACGAGATTACTCATTTTCTGCGTTAACAGAGACGATTTCTGAAGCTAAAAGAGTTGTATGCACAACCTATGCAGAGACGACCCTCTCAAATTCAGACTCGACTCAAAGAAGAGAGCAAAACGACTTACTCTGTTTTAGGGCTTTGAGCAGAAAACTTGCAGAGCACAACGTCAGGAATCTAGGGTAGTCGTCGATCTTTAACTGGTTCGCTAGGATGTCTGAACGCAGGGAGAAGGAGAGGAAAGAAACAGGGAACCAAAGCTAACTCACTCAATCACTCTCGAACCACAGCAACGTCCACTGCCTCTTAGGAGTGAGTTTTGAATCTAAGCCAACTTGCCCAGAAACGCCACTGCCCCCCGCCCACTTTGCAGGAAAGCTTGCGTGCACACTTCCTTGAACAGTATGACCACGTGGGTTTCTGCGCATACCAACTCTCTAACGCTAACTATTCTGAAACACCCTTTTTTGCCTACGTGTCGCGCATGCAAGACGCTCATGTTGGGAGCCTGGGCCCCACCTCATCTGTGTGGAACACGACCTCGCGCGATGACCATCCACCGATGTCTCATCCTGGCGGACAACCGATGTGTCCCTCATCCTGGCGATGACCGTCTGTCTCTCGCCCTGGCGATGCCCGCATGTCTCTCGCCCTGGCGATGCCCGCGTATCTCTCGCCCTGGCGATGCCCGCGTATCTCTCGCCCTGGCGATCCCCGCGTGTCTCTTGCCCTGGCGATCTCTCATCGTCCTTAATGTGGCGAGGACACATCGCCTTGCTTCTGTCGACTGATGCCACATCGTCACACCCTGTTGAGGGCTCGTCCTACCACTACTCCACGCCTGTGTTATCACCCCCACATGGCTCGGTGACGTCGGTAGCTTCTCCTGCCCGAGGGCAGCTCAGTACTCAATCCTTACGTGCCTAAGCATGCAATACTAAGGTAAATCCCTTATGTCCAAGTGTAAAGTCCCGTAGTTATTCTGCATGCATGGCGCTCCTAAGGTTCAAATCACACCTCCCTACATGTGATTTCTGGAACCCACTATGGTCCACCGACCGACCTCTACCACATCGCCCTCAGACCTTGGGCGACATCCGAGGTCTGACCACCATGAAATTTCCATTACAAGCTATTTTCGTTTTAAGTAATAACATATTCAGAATTCATTAAAATTATACTTCTTCTATACCAAATAATTATCTAGATCCTTACACGCGTAACCCCGACGTCACCTCGGGGCATATCAGCTTCATTGACACCCCCTCCTGGTGGTAAGGTGGTCACCATGCAGACTCCCCTTTTCGTCTTGAGGCTATTCTCATAGCACCTTTTAGCCTCCTTTTGATCTGATTTGATGGTTACCACCATCCCCTCCATGGAAGGCAACTTCATTTTCATGTGCCTTGTGGACACCACAGCCCCTAACCTGTTTAGGGCTGGTCTGCCCAACAGTATGTTGTAGGGAGATGGGGCATTTACTACGAGGTACCTGATGTTCTCTGTGCGGGAAGCCACTCCATCAGTGAAAGTGGTCCTCAGCTCGATGTACCCCCGCACTTCCACTTGGTCTCCTGCGAACCCATACAAGCAGCCAACGTAGGGTCGCAGCTGATCAGGAGACAATTGCAACTTGTTGAATGTCGACCAGAACATCACATCGGCCGAGCTTCCTTGATCTACTAGCACTCGGTGCACCTTGCGTGCGGCAGTGACAACTGAAATGACCACCAGATCGTTATCCTGGGGGATAACATCTCGGTGATCAGCCTTTGCGAAGACGAGGTCGATGTCTGGGATGTGATCTTCCTCGCAGGTCTCCACTGCCATCACAGAACGTGCATACTTTTTGCGTTGCGAAGAAGTGCACCCTCCTCCTCAAAACCCACCTGATATAGTGTGGATCTCACTATGTATGGGCACTTCGTGCCCCTGGTCTTTCCTTGGTACAATGACCGCCTCGCCCTCTTGTGCCTCCTTCAAGTAGTCACTTAAGAATCCACTCTTCACTAACTCGTCCAATTGGTGGCCCAAGGCCAGACAATTTCGAATGGGGTGACCAAAGGCCTGATGGAACTCGCACCAAGCGTTCTTTTTTGGCCCTAACCTCTTGTCACTCTTTGGGGGCATCTTCAACCTTTCTGCCACATTAGGAATGGCAATTAGCTCCTTCAGCTCCACCACAAATTCATGCCTAGGAGGCATGTCATCCTTGCCTCGTGCCCTAGCTTGGGGTTTTCGGGGCTCATAGGGCTTCTGTTTTCCTTGAGCCTTCTTCTCTGTGGTCGCCTCGTGCACCCGCAGGGGTTGAGGTCGACTAGGCACTCGGGGCCTTAATGAGACTGCACTTTTTCACTTCTCGTTGAGCTCTCCCTCAGCGACAATGTGAGCCACGACACGTCGTTTTATGTCGCCGAAGGTCTTGGGGCGGCTGCGGATCAAAGACTCGCTGAAAGGCCCTGGTAATACGCCTTTCCTGAAGGCGTGCACCACCATATCTTCATCCTTGGTGTGCAACCTTACCACCATCACCCCAAACCTGTTGAGGTAATCTTTAAGGGACTCCCTCTGGTGCTGCCTTACATCGAAGAGGTTGTAAGACACTGGTGGAGGGGCCCTATTGACAAGATATTGCTCCCTGAACAGCGCGGAGAATTGCGCGAAAGACGTGATATGTCCCTCGGGCAAACTCACGAAACATTCTAGCGTAGTTCCTATCAGCGTGGCCATGAAAAGCTTACAGTGCACTGTGTCAGACCCTCCTGACAACATCATCTGCGTGTGGAAAGCAGTGAGATGTGTTTCAGGGTCTTCTTTCCCGGTGAACGCGGTCTTAGGCCCTACAAAGGTGGCTGGGACCACCGTGTTCATAATTGCCTGGGAGAAAGGCATGGGAAAGGCCCTTGGGGGCACTGGTGGAGCCGATCATCTTCCCCACGATCTCCAGCTTGTTGTATGTGTTGCAAATTCAGGCGCAGCTCCTCATTCGCTCGGTGCAGCTCCTCATTCCTGGCCTGTGATGCGGCCAGGCCTTCTTGCATACGCACCTGATGCGCTCTGGACTCCACCACCATCTCCTGGAGGGCGCGCATCGTTTCCATAAGCTGTTGCATGGTAACGTTGTTGCCTCCATTTGGTGGAACGGACCCGTCTCTTGTATTCCTCATCTTCTGTGGTTTTTTCTCTCACTCTCGTGTATGGGACCTTGTTTTACTCCGGCCCCACGGTGGGTGCCAAATGTTCTTGCCGGTTAACTCGCCTGTCAGTTGACTCCACGACACTCACACGCCTCCTTCCTCACGTTGATACGTGCTTGATTCTTGCGAAACAATCTGCACTTGCAAAAGAGAAAGGGGCGCCCTAAAGGCCGTTTGCACTCCGACACTCAAGTCAATAGGGGGCAAGTAACACCAAGTGTATTGAGTCTTTTTGTGTTTAGGTCTAGAAACTGCGTACCTTTGTCAAGTATTTTACTGTCCCTTGTATAGTCTAGGGTTTACAGTGCCGCTAACCCTAATTAGGGTTCACTGCGCTACTAGCCATATTTAGGGTTTACTGGAATACCCTCGCGCCGCTATCACCCAATCTTAGGGTAATCTAGCACATAAGGTTTCCTTCTCTGGAGTGCAAACTCTCACAGGGTGACCACCTGGGTGCCTCCTTGTGCACCTAGTCTCTGGGGCCACCCGTTCTGGGAGTGCCTTCACTGTTCACGTGCCATGCATGTAGCTTCACTGGGAAACAGGTCTGATGAGTACTCGACCCCTCAGAACTCTGCACCTAACTGTGGTTTCCCTGCTACCCGCATAGGCTCTTCGTGATTTAGGCCTCTCCCTACCTCTGGGTATTTAACTGGTCATTGGCCCACTCTGGGAACCAATCTTAGCTGTTCTGGTTACGCTGTTGAAATCACCCAAGACCGATGTCACCTCGTCACACTCTGTTGCCCAGGACTCCTCAACCTGCGGAGTGACGAAGACACATCAGCCCTTTCTGGTGATCATCACGCTGATGACTACTCACCCTTCTCTGTGGGAACATGCTGATGACTAATCACCCTTCCTTGTGGGCTGATGACTAATCACCCCTCTCTGTAGGCTGATGACTAATCACCTCTCTCTGTAGGCTGATGACTAATCACCCCTCTCTGTAGGCTGATGACTAATCACCCCTCTTATCAATACCACCTGCGGGGTCCATTCTACGTGGCTTTGGCCCATGCTGTGGGACCCAGCTGACATGGTTCGACCCCTTTACAAACTGTCCTTAGTGTCCGAGGACTGGTCAGTACAGATGGCTTCTGAAAATGAAACTGGATCATTATCAATACCTAAGTCACTTTTTGACTCTTGTAGATAAACCACATAATCATTTGAAATAGCAGACTTTCTTTCTCTTTGAGATCTTCTAAATACTATTTCTTGTGGTTGTTCTACTATAGGTTCATTGTTAACCTCGTGATCATAAATTTGTTGTTCTTCATCATCTTGCGTGGTTTAACTACATTATGAACAACAATACTTGAAGTAGAGGTACTAGTTAAAGGAACTTGCACTCTAACTTCCTTAATCTCTACATTTCGTGAAGAATCACTCCTACTGGTTTCACCATTTTTAATGAACCGTGCATTACTAGTTTCAACAATTCTTGTGCTATGGGTAGGACAGTAAAACATATACCCTTTTGACTTTGCTGGATAGCCAATGAAATATCCACTGATTATTCTTGCATCCAATTTCTTTTCTTGCAGATTGTATATTCTAATTTTTGCCTAACATCCCCGAACATGCAGGTGTCTCAAATTGGGTTTCCTGCCTGTCCACAATTTAAAAGGTGTCTTTGGAACTGACTTACTAGGAACCCTATTCAACAGATACTTGCCAGTTTTTAAAGCATACATCCATAATGATATAGGTATAGATGAATTACTAAACATGCTCCTAACCATATCCATTAAGGTTCAATTACACCTTCCTGAAACACCATTTTATTGTGGTGTACCTGGCATTGTATTATGAGCACAAATACCACATTTCTCAAGGAACTTAGCAAACGGACCAGGGTGTTGTCCACCTTCATAATAATTTCCATAACATTCACCACCTCTATCTGACCTGACAATTTTCACCTTTCTGTCTGATTGCCTTTCCACTTCATTTATATAAACTTCCAAGGCATTTACTGGTTGAGATTTTTCTTGCAGTAAATAGACATAACCATAACATGAAAAATAATCAATAAAAGTGATAAAATACCTTTCTTTATTGAAAGAATTTACATCAAAAGGTCCACATATATCAGTGTGTCACTAGTGCAAAATAAAGAAAAGAATACCCTTTATTTAGTGTGGCTTTGCGCTCACATGCATTCGTAAAAAACGCGGTGGCATTTTTTAAATTAATTTGATTTACAAATGCAGCTATTTGTATAGCCACATTTGTAAATCAAAGCGCTTGATTTACAAATGCGGTTTTATATTTAGCCGCATTTGTAAATCTTTTTTTACCCTAAATTTTGAAGCGCGCCACACACTTTCAAATTTTTTTTCTCCTCTTCGTTTCTGCCACACTCTTTTATATTTTTTCTCCTCTTTGTTTCGCTTTTGCACGGTTCTTGCTCGCGTTTTTGGTTCATGTTCATCTCTTCTGTAGCTAACCATCAAGTGTCTATCAAAATTTCTCTTTATTCATCTTTCTCATGTCAGACTTTCCACTGACTCATAACACATAGACACTTGACTCTACTTCCGGAAGACTCGTGCGTTGACTCAGACTCAGAGATCTGCACCTGTCATACTACACCACTGTGAATCCACACAGGGCCGCTGTGAATCCACACAGCTATGCGCATAAATAATCTCAATATCATCACTCTCCTAGTATGACAGGGTTAATCCATATAACAGGTCAAGTCAGTTATCTTTCAAACGACTTACCCATACATATGAACCTCCTTCGACTCTCACCACCTGAATAACTTCATCTATATGATTCCATTATCTCAGGAGAGTCAGGATATCTCCTTATTACAAATCCTTAGTCAATGCACATTCTAAACAAATCTTCACACGGTATTTTCTTTCCTGAAAATACTATGCTTTGATCACTCTTTCACATCATTCCAGTATATCATCCAACACGTAAATGAACAAGGCAACCATAACATACTTTAAACCTTTTCTAACAATCCAAACATATCTCAATCAAATCATACCAAGGTTGATAATTTCGAAAATTATACATAGTTCACAGCATCCACTATATTTAAAAAAAACCACATTTCAATCTCAACAATACCGATTCACACAAAAACAGGGGATTGTGAAATAGAATTTAAAATTGGTGACCACGTCACTCCAACTTCAGAATCTGCTAGCCTAAGGTTTTTATTGAAAATAACGCTAGCTTCCCTTACCTGGACGTGAGCCGATCTCACTAAGAGCTCCAAACCCACCGAGAACTCAAGGATGCCTTAACCTGCAGCATAGAGTCCCGATCACAAAACTAACTATAACACTCATATTCTAAGTCAACAGAGACTAACTCTGAAGCCAAAAGAGTCGCAGGCAAAGCCTATGCAGAGGCAACTATCTCAAGTTCAGAAGCGACTTCAAAAACAGAGCACGACGAACTTACTCTGTTTTAAGGCTTTGATCGGAAACTTGCAGAGATACTTGCCTGGAGCCCAGGGGCAGTCGCCGATCGTTAAACGGGTGCTTGATGGTGTCGGAAACGTCAACTGGTAGCAAAGATGCCCGAACATGGAGAGAAAGAGAGAAAGGAAACAGGGAACCAAAACCCAACTCACTTGATTTCTCTCTACCCGAACAGCGTTCGAACATTGCCTATCAGAAGTGGATTTTGAAATTAAACCACCTTGCCCAAGAATGCCGCTGCCACCACCCACTCTGATGGAAAACTCTTGCATGCAAGTTTCCTCTGACAGGATGGCCACGTGGTGTCTCTGCGCGTACCAAAACTTTGGGTCACCTGCCCTACCAAATCTCTGGCGCCAACTACTCTGGGGCACCCTTACAGTCCACATGTCGCGCCTGCAGAACGCCTTCGCTAGGAGCCTGGGTCCCAGCTTATCTGCGTGTAACAGAACCCCCCGATGACCAGGCACCGACGACTAGTCTCGCGATGACTATCCTCCAATGTCTCACCCTGGCAGACGACCGATGTCTGATGACACATCATCACACCCTGCTGAAGGCTCATCGACTCACTACTCCACGTCTGTGTTATCACCCCCACATGGCTCGGTGACGTCGGTAGCTTCTCCTGCCCGAGAACAGGTCTGTACCAACTCCTCACACGCCAATGCATGCAACACTGAGGACAATCTCTTATGCCAAAGCATAGAGTTTCGCATTTATCCCGCATGCATGGCGTATCTAAGGTTCAAATCACACCTTGATACATGTGATTTCTGGAACCCACTATGGTCCACCGACCGACCTCTACCATACTGACCTCAGACCTCTTGGGCGACGTCCGAGGTCTGACTACTATGAAATTTCTATTACGAGTTCTTTTCATTTTAAATAATAACATACTCAGAAATCATTTAAAATATACCACTTCTATTCCAAATAAACTTCTAGATCCTTACATCTAATTGGCAAGTTGACCATCCAGATGTAGAAACAATGTCATATTTACTTAATGAATGATAATAAAGTAGATACTTCATAGTCTTTATTACAACTCTATTTTCCTTTTTTCATCAAACTGACCATTGCCATCACACCTTCGACAGTAATCTGAGATTATTTTACCAAGGCCACTACAATTAGAGCAGGTAAAAACCTGAATATCACATGTCCAAATATATTTCACCATGTTATATCTCAGATAATATAAATATCATTGGCAACACAAATGATCACTAATTGAATCTATTTAATTTAGATTACCTGAGACATAATTCCAAAGGGTGTTCTTTGAATTTTCATTTCTCCCCCTTTGCCACCACAATTTCTGCATTGCTTAGTGCAATCCTTTCACTTAGCCCCCGTACCATCACACGTGCTACATGTCTGAAAATAGGAAACTTCAATCTCCCTCTGTGCTCCAAATAAAATAAAGTTAATGCCAAATTTTATATAGACACATTTGTTGGAATCAAATGAAGGTCATATTTGTTGGCATTTTACAAGAAGGAACATGCGCACAATCTTCCAGGGGCAATATCTTCCAAGGCCAAACAAACTCTGGCTATCTTTTTTCATCTAAGTGATTTCTACTTAAATCAGGATTATGATAATTTGCTGAGTACTCATTTATCAATCAAATTGTGAAAGCTCGTAATACACTATATTAAACATCCAGGGACTTTCACTGATAATTTGTTAATTACAATAATATTACATTCAGTAATTATTTTATCTCTGTTATCTTTTTTCCAGTTCAACAGTTGGACATTTGGATAATTTCTATCCTTCGGCTACAACTCTCTTTTTTCATACATTATTTGTAATCCAAGTCCTACCCATGTTTATTTCTGGGGAATTGGTTCCAATACTCAAAGAAGCACGAGCTCTATGGCTCTAGAACTTTCCATTTTCCTTCTTCATTAATTCCTTTTCTTCTTAATTATGTGTATTATTTATTTTTTATTATGTGTTAATTTCGATGATATGTTGATTTACTTCTCTTTGGGAGGAGGTTGTAGAGAAAAATTAGTAATGTAATGAAAAATTTGTGTTTTTCCATGAATTTTATAAAAAAATTTAATATGGTGTTTGTGAAATGCCGAGTTGTTTACTTACAGTGGAGGAGACTCCCACTAGACTAATGGTTTAAGTTAGGATCCTACACCCTCTGACAGTAACACACACATTTGATGTTGCAGACATGGCAATGACGTAGCAGATTAAGATTGCGCGCAAATGAGCAGCGTTAGCTTCAAAATAGGGTAAAAAAGAATATATTACATCGGTTCTCAGTAACAACTGGTGTAATATATATTTTTTACTCAGAATAACCCATATTACATCGGTTAAGTCATCTAACCGATGTAATATATGGCCCATATTCAAAAAAAATTGATTTTTTTTTTATGAAGAGTGGGTGGCCATAAATGTCACATAAGTAACCACTAACAGATATAAGGGTAACCATTTTTGCGTGCGTCACATAAGTAACCACTTACAGATATAAGGGTAACTAGTTTTCCGTGCGTCACATAAGTAACTACTTACAGACACACGGGTAACCAGTTTTGCGTGTGCCAGTATATGTGGAGGAACTTGTGGCTGGACAGCCATATCTAGTAGGATTATTACATCAGTTAAGTCATCTAACCGATGTAATATATGGTTCTTATTAAAAAAATTGATTTTTTTTTCATGAAGAGTGGGTGACCATAAATGTCACATAAGTAACCACTTATAGACACACAGGTAACCAGTTTTGCGTGAGTCACATAAGTAACCACTTACATACACATAGGTAACCAGTTTTGCGTGTGCCAGTATATGTGGAGGAACCTATGGCTGGTAGCCAGTTCTGGTAGGGTGGGTGTCCAGTTTTGTCATGGGTGTAGTATATGACCCATATTATACCGGTTAAGCCATATAACCGATATAATATATGGTTATGATCCATATTACACCGGTTAAGCCATATAACTGATGTAATATATGGTTATGACCTATATTACATTGGTTACCGGTGTAATATATGGCCCATGACGTTCAACACTTGAACAACAAACAAAGAAGTAGCAGTGATCGCACAAGAAAGACATTTATGGTTTGTGCTTTGCTTGTTCTACTGCTTGGTTTGTGCTTCTCGCTGCTTCTTTCTCCCTCCCTCCCTCCGACGAGGTCGCTGCTTCTTTCTCCCTTTCGTTCGACCTTTCCTTTCGTTCGAAACTGTCCCGCTTCCGCACCCTTCGAAACTCTCTCGCTTCCGCACTTAAACGCCAAACCCTTACACTTTTACAAAATTGCCCTCAATGCCACATCACTCTCATCAAAATTACAAAAAACCCCACTGCCATATCCTCACCCAATGACATGTATGTGGCGTCAAGTCTATGTTAATCTTAACAAAATGTTTTCCTTTTAAGTTATGATACTTGGGAAAGTGAAAAGAGATAGAATAAAACAAAATAAAATGACGCGTCATCAGATAACAGATTTTGTACTTATATGTATATTCATACTTCAACATCGAAATCATTTCACAAATACTAAATTTTTATATAGAAAAACTAGGGATATTTGTTATGGGAGTTGATAGCATTTGAAGGAACTTATTATCCAATTTATTAAAAAATATTAAATTAGATCGGGTTGAATTTTTTTTATTCTTTTTATATTAAATTTAATTTAACTCGATACACTCTTAAGAGATTAGATTAGATTGGATAAAGATTTTAAAAAACATTTTTCTCCAAAAAATTATATAGAAAAATAACATAATTTTTACAAAAAATAATTCAAGAGTTTTATTTTTAACAAATTTAAAAGGAAGTTAATTAATTATTATCATCCTAGTACCTATAATAAGAGTTCTCTCTTGATTGGATTTATTCAAATTCATGATAGTCATCATTTCTCAAAGTTTCTTATCAACATTCCTACTAAGGTTTACATAACAAAGTTTTAAGTTAATACTTCCATACTTTTTTCTATTATTATTATTATTATTATTATTATTATTATTATTATTATTATTATTATGACTTGCACAATGCTTGCAAATTGCATGGTTATCTGTTGTATTATAATGAATCCAAATTTTTGAATCAGTTTTTGTAGGTTTTCTCTTGAATCTTTGACATGATTTTTTTAATTTTTTTTTTTTAGGTTTAAAAGCTCTCCCATTAGTACACTATTTTGCTTGGCGTGTTCTAACTAGGAAAATTGCAACCTATGATAATCTAATACATAGAGGAATTCAGACTGGAGGGGGGATGTGTGTCATGTGTGAGACTGAGCTAGAAACAGTAAATCATATTTTCTTTACATGTAAAGTAGCTTCTAAAGTGTGGTGTATGACTGATGTGTGGGTTAGTAGAGTTTTTGTACATTGTGATAATGCTACTCAACATTTTGAATAGATTGACTTTATGGACCTAAATTATGTGGGTAAGTGTTTGGAAATGTATGTGGATAGCCATTATTTGGGGAATTTGGAATCATCGAAATTGGATTCTTTTTAATAATGGAGTGGTAGATCCTATTGAAATTTTTGCTATGGCACAAGTAAAGGCGTGGGCATGGGTAACTTATAAATTTCCAAGGTCAAACTTCTCTTATTCTGATTGGTGTTTTGATTTATATGAATGTTTAAAATCACTGTATTGATGGTTAATGATCTTTCTCCACTTTTGTGGTGGGTTCTAATTTGGATGAGAGCACATGTTGCTAAGTGATGCTGGGAAGGAGCAAGGAACCAACATACCTTTGTGGAGATGTCATGCCTTATATCCTTAACATGGGTTATATTGTTTCCTTATTTTTTGTATTATAGTATGATGTGTATGTACAAATTTTAGCTAAGAACTAGGCGTATTGTACATGGGTTGGAGTACCCCAAGAATTCCCATTTATATTATTCTTTATTGCTGATTAAAAAAAATGATTCAGATGATTCTACCTATATAGGAACCTGACAATGATGGTAATTGAACTTCAAATGGTAGAGATTGAGTAGGACCTTTAGAGGATATTAGTGGTGACATGACTTAAGACATTCATACTTCCTATCCAAGTGGTAGACCTAGTACAACTAATATTCTCTATATATGTGTGAACACTAGAGCAATTACAAATTGGCAAAACATTTTACTAATAATCAACACTTTGTCTCATGTAAAAATAATCAATAAAAAAACCAATTACAAATTAACATTGTCATCACATTCACCCAATCAAGTGTAAAAAACACAATAGAATCATGCAATGCACGTTCTGAGTTTGCTTTTTGCCCACAAGGAGTAGCTTGTGTTCTTACAAATTACAAGTAGGACGTTGATTGGGAGATATAGAATGATAGAGAAAGAAGATAATATTTTCATTTACAAGAATGAAATATTAAAATGTAAAACATTTCACCTAAAACAAACTTCAAAGACGAGATTGTGTGTTGGAGAACAGACGAGAAAGGTGAACAATGGAGGCAAACAACTAAGACAAACAATGGGGGCAAACGACGCAAAGGAAAATAGTAGAGACAAATAACAAAAGATGGTAGAGAATAATGATTAAGGAGAGAATGATAGGGTTGATGCGAAGAAGAAGACACCCCACAACAATATTTAGGTTTTTTTGTATAATGTTAGGGTTAAGATGTGGTGGAGGAAAAAGAAGGATGTAAGGACCTGTAAAATTAAATTGGAATAAAAAGGAATATATTTTAAATGAATTCTAAGTATGTTTTTATTTAAAATAAAAAAGGAAGGAAACTGTAGTTAGGAGACTATGAGATCGCCTGATTAGTACATGATCGCCTGTCGCCTAGGTTACACGTGATCGCCAGTCGCCTATGGTGCACATGATCGCCGGAAGTGCACTCAGTATGTGGTCAAGATACTGGATCAACCAGAGTGGGTTCCAAAAACCACGCGTATCGAAGTGTGGGTTAAGCCTTAGATACGCTGTGCATGCGAAGCTCTATGCTTGAGCATAAGAAATCGTCCTTAGTGTTGCATGCATGGGCGCACGAGGAGTAGTGTTGATCTACTCTTGGAAATGTGAAGCTACCGACGTCACCAAGTCATGTGGAGATGATACCTTGGACGTAACATAGTGGGATGAAGAACCTTCAGCAAGGCGTGGCGACGTGTCGTCGGGCATCGCCGGGCGTGAGGCATGCGGGCATCGCCGGGCGCGAGGCATGCGGGCATCGCCAGGCGCGAGGCATGCGGGCATCACCAGGCGCGAGGCATGCGGTCATCGCCGGGGCGCGAGACTTGCGGGCATCACCAGGGCGCGAAGCTTGCGGTCATCGCCAGGGCGAGACATCGGTCGTCTCCCAGGGAGAGACATCGGTCGTCCGCCAGGAGCGGTCATCGGTGGTTAGTCATCGCGCGAGAGGTCATCGGTGGAAGGTTATTGCGCGATGTCAAGTTTCACACAGATAAGGTGGGACCCAGGCTCTCAGCATCAGACGTACTGCACGCGCGACACGTAGACAAAAAGGGTGGTTCAGAATAGTGACCTCAGAGTGTTGGCCTGCACAGAGGCACGCGTAGTCGTACTGTTCAGGGAAGCGTACACGCAAACTTCCCTGCAGAGTGGGTGGTGGCAGCGGCTTTTGTGGACAAGTTGGTTTAAGATTCAAAAACCCACTTCTGAGAGGCAAAGGACGTTGCAGTGGTTCAAGAGTGAAAGAGTGAGTTTACCTTCATTCTTCTCCTTTTCTCTCCTTCGCGCTGCGATTCAGGCATCCTCAAGTACCAGTGCGACGAGTGACGACTGCCCTTGGAGCACCTGGGCGGTTCTCTGCAAGTTCTACAAACCAGATGCTAAAACAGAGCCAAGGCATCCTTTAAGCTCGGTGGGTTTTGGAGCTCTTGGTGTTTTGCGCAAGTTCAGCTAAGGGAAGCTAGCCTTATTTCCAACGAAAACCTTATATTAGATGATTGAGATGATGGGGCGACGTGGTCGCCGGTTTTTCAACTGTTATTGCATAATCCCCTGTTTTTGGACGAGATCGCCGGTTTTGGCGTTGTTTCTCGGACTCCCCTGCTTTTGGTGTTGTTTGAAAACTGTTTGAGATTTAAATGTGATATTCGAAAATCTAAACCTTGGAATGAGTTTTGCTGTGACTGGAATCGTTCATTAAGTGTTGTATGATGTGTTGAATGTTGTGAATGTGGGATCAAGGCATAGTATTTTCAGGAAAGAAAATACCGTGTAAGATCGTGTGTAATGTGCATTGACTAGGGACTTGTCTAGAAGGAGATATCCTGACTCTGCTGATATAATGGAATCACATAGATGAAGTTATTCAGTTGTGGAGAGTCGCAGGAGGTTCATATGTATGGGTAAGTTGTTTGAAAGAGAACGAGCTTGACCTGTTATATGGATTAACCCTGTCATACCGGGAAAGTGATGATATTGAGATTATGTATGCGCATAGCTGTGTGGATTTCACAGCGACCCTGTGTGGATTTCACAGTGGTGTGGTATGACAGGTGCAGATCTCTGGGTCTGAGTCAACGCACGAGTCTTCCGGAAGTAGAGTCATGTGTCTATATGTTATGAGTCAGTGGAAAGTCTGACGTGTGAACCATGAATATTGAAAGTAGCGAATAGACACTTGACGAGTTTGTGGAATATGGGAATGTTGATGGTTGAAATTGATATGGATTATGAATGGTGTGAAGATTTATGTTTTCCATTGATTTAAAGTTTCATATTTAAAGTTTTTAAAACATCTAGCTTACCCTTTTATCTGGTATTGTGATTGTTTTCTTAAACCTGTGATGATCGTGTATTTTTGCACGGGAGCAGACGAGGTTGCAGGTAGTAGAGCTCCTCAGTGAGTGGTCGCCGGTAGGAGATCGCCCGGTTTTGTTTCTGTTAGGCGATCACTCTTTTTCTGTTGTCTGATAGGAGATCGCCCTTTTCTGATAGGAGATCGCCTGTTTGTCTTTTTGCTGTATTTTGTTTAAGTTTTGGAAATTGACCGATTTATGTATTAAACTCCCTGTGAGGAGAAACTTCATTTTATATATATAATTATGTTCACTTCAATATATTTGTTTACCTTTATTTTATTATATAAATATGAAAAGAATTTGGCGGGATGTTACATTAATGGTATCAGAGCAGTTCGTCCTTAGGATGACCTGAGGGCTGTGGATCCATTGTGTTTCTTCTGCTCATAAAATCTATTTGAGTTTTAAATAACAACTATAGTGAAAGGTTTTCAAACGTTTTTGTATTGAAATTTTGTGTGTGCTTTAGTGAATGTATGCCCTAACTGAAAATCTTAGTATTAAGAATGAGAGGATCTTGATAAAGTAGTAAGGGTGCACACTCATAACTGGATCGAGATGATTCTCAATCTTAATTCCAAAGGTTTGATGTTTAGCATGCATTGAATTCTGGTGTGATTTATTTCATTTTATTGAGTGTTTTTGTAATTGATTGAAAGTGGTTGTTTGGATTGATGGTTGTATACCAGTAGCTGTTCTGGTGTTTTGCTTGAGGTTATAAGTATTATGATTCTGTTGATGAACTCAAAATCTTAATGACTTTGAGATGCTGACCTTTGTAAGGTCTAGATGTTACCTCCTGAATGAATTGATTTCTTATCGATCTCATTCTTGTAGTTGTAGGGAATATAGAAACCCATAGTTTCAAAATCTGAAACGAAGAAGATGGCACGTAGACCTCCTACCCCTCCCCAACCTTCTTCGAAAATGAGCCAGATTGCCAAGGCGATTGAGATGATGGCAACTGCCATCCAACAACAGAATGCAGCGATGGCTCAGAATCATCAAGCTGCAATGCACCACTGGGAAACTGCTCGGTCGGCTGAAACAAATTCCCACGTCGGTCAGCCTTAGGAACAGATGGGACTGACCGAGTTCATGAGGCACAACCCACCCAAGTTCAGTGGGAATGCTACCCCTGATCAGGCAGATCAGTGGGTCAGAGAGTTGGAGAAAATCTTTAGGGCGACCTCCTGCCCTGAAGAGAAGAAATTGGTGTTCGCCACCTATCTGCTATCTGGAGAAGCTGAGTTCTGGTGGATGGGAGCTCAGCAGATGATGGAGGCCCGAGAGGATGTGTTGGATTGGGAGAGCTTCAGGGTGAGGTTCCTGGAGAAATACTTCCCAGACAGCACAAGGTTTGCGAGGGAAGCTGAGTTCCTAAAGTTGGAGCAGGGGGATATGTCTGTGAATGCTTATGCTGCTCGATTTGAGTATCTCGCCCGATTCTACACCCAGGCGACCTCTGAGGCTTGGAGGTGTAGGAAGTTCGAAGAGGGACTGAAGCATGGGCTGAAGAGGACCATAGCTCCGATGTGCATCAGGGAATTTCACGCCTTAGTAGAGAAGGCGAAGATGGTGGAGACCCTGGAAAAGGGTGATTCTCGGGTGATCAGGTCACACCCAGGGGGTTCTTCCAGTGGGAAGGCCAAGGTGCAGCACCCACAAAGCAAGCCCTATGCGAGACCTCCACCACATCGGGCAGGAGCAACATCATCCCAGTTTCAGCAGCAGCAACCTTGGAAACCCAAGTGTTTCCATTGTGGTGGACCACACACCTCCAATGTGTGCTTCAAGAAGAATTCAGAGAAAAGGTGTTACACCTGCCAAAAGACGGGGCACGTTGCTAGAGAGTGCCCTAACAGGAATGGGGCGACTCAACCAAGTGGTTCTCAGCAGTTGAGAAACGAAGGCAGCAGACCTCAAGCAACAGGGAGAGTGTTTGCCATGTCAGGAGCAGAGGCGTCTCAGTCAGGTAACCTCGTGCAAGGTGTTTGTTTTATAGCTGGTAGAGGTGTAAAAGCCTTGTTTGATTCTGGAGCGACACACTCCTTTGTGTCAAGCCTGTGTGTAGCCGAGTTGGTCCTTCTAGTGAAGGAGTTACCTTTCGAACTGTTGGTCTCTACACCTGCGTCAGGACAGGTGTTGACCTCTACAGTTTGCCCCGAATGTCCAGTGATAGTAGAGGGACGCAGATTCAAAGTGAACTTGATCTGCCTACCTCTTCAGGACCTGGATGTTATCCTGGGAATGGATTGGCTAGCTGCCAATCACGTTCTCATAGACTGCGGTAGTCAGAAGATAGCGTTTCCAGACCTCCAAGAGTCAGATGTGATATCTGTTCAGCACGGGTGGTCGGAGTTGGAAAAAGGGGCGAGGTACTTCGTGATGCTAGCTCGGTTGGAAGTGAAGAATGAAGGGGACGTAAGTAGAATACATGTGGTGAAAGATTTCACGGATGTATTTCCAGAAGAAGTACCTAGATTACCCCTAAGAGAGAAGTGGAATTCTCTATTGATTTGGTACTTGGAGCTGGACCAGTGTCAATGGCACCTTACAGGATGGCACCAGCCGAGTTGGTAGAATTAAAGAAGCAAGTGGAAGAGTTGTTGGAGAAACAATTCATCAGACCCAGTGTATCTCCATGGGGGGCTCCAGTGCTCCTAGTTAAGAAAAAGGATGGAAGGTCTCGGCTGTGTATAGATTACAGGCAGTTGAACAAGTTGACCATCAAGAACAAGTACCCCCTACCTAGAATTGACGATTTGATGGATCAAATACATGGGGCCTCGGTGTTCTCAAAGATTGATCTGAGATCGGGGTATCACCAAATTTTGGTAAAAGCTGAAGATGTTCAAAAGACAGCTTTTAGGTCTCGTTATGGGCACTATGAGTATGTGGTGATGCCGTTTGGAGTCACAAATGCTCCAGCTCTGTTCATGGACTACATGAATAGGATCTTTCGCCCTTTCTTGGATAAGTTTGTGGTAGTCTTCATAGACGACATACTCATTTATTCAAGGACCGAGGAAGAACATGAAGAATATCTGAAGACAGTATTGGAGATCCTGAGGGAGAAGCAACTCTATGCCAAGTTCTCTAAGTGTGAGTTCTGGCTGAAGGAAGTCAACTTCTTAGGACACGTGATATCTGCCCGGGGGATCTCGGTGGATCCAGCCAAAGTGGAGGCAGTGCTTCAGTGGGAACGTCCTAAGACAGTTACTGAGATAAGGAGCTTTGTGGGTTTAGCTGGCTACTATCGGAGGTTTATTGAGGACTTTTCCAAGGTAGTGGCTCCTTTAACACAGCTGACCCGCAAGGATCAACCTTTTGCTTGGACCGACCGATGTGAGCAGAGCTTCATGGAACTAAAGGAAAGGTTGACTAGTGCTCCAGTGCTGGTGATCCTAGAGGTAGGAAGACCTTTTGATGTCTACTGTGACGCCTCACATCAGGGTTTGGGATGTGTTTTGATGCAAGAGAAAAGAGTGGTTGCATATGCTTCAAGGCAACTCAAGGTTCATGAGAGGAACTATCCTACTCATGATTTGGAGTTGGCGGCGGTGGTGTTTGCCTTGAAGATTTGGAGGCACTATTTATATGGAGCTCAGTTCCAAGTGTTCAGTGACCATAAGAGCCTGAAATACCTGTTCGATCAGAAGGAACTAAACATGAGACAAAGAAGGTGGATGGATTTTCTAAAGGACTACGATTTTCAACTCATGTATCATCCAGGGAAGGCCAATGTAGTGGCAGATGCTTTGAGTAGAAAATCAATTCAAGTAGCCACCATGATGATGGAAGAGCAGAAACTGATCGAGCAGTTCAGAGACTTAAACCTTGGGGTAGAATTTCATGTAAATCACATTAGTTGTAGTAAGCTAGCTATAACTAATGACTTCCTTGGAATGATAAAGGATAAGCAGTTGGAGGACCCTAGTCTGAAGAGTACTGTGGAGTCACTAGGGACCGACCAGGCTAGACACTTTGTGATGGGTGATGATGGGATCTTGAGATTTAATGGCAGAATTTGCATACCTGCAAATGAAGAGTTGAAGAAGATGATCCTAGAGGAAGGTCACAAGAGTCGCCTTAGCCTACATCCAGGCATGAACAAGATGTACCACGACTTGAAGGAGTCATTTTGGTGCTCGGGCATGAAGAGAGACATCGCCCAGTATGTTACTACCTGCTTGACGTGTCAGAAGGCAAAGGTAGAGCATCAAAGACATGGCGGGTTGTTACAGCAACTGGATATCCCTGAGTGGAAATGGGACAACATCGTCATGGATTTTGTTACCCATTTACCCAGATCGGTAAAGAGTCATGATGCAATCTGGGTCATAGTAGATCGGCTGACGAAGAGTGCCCACTTTCTTCCAGTGAATTTGAAAATGCCCATGGCCAAATTGGCACAGCTGTACATAAGAGAAATTGTGAGGTTGCATGGAGTGCCTTCCAGCATTGTTTCGGATAGAGATCCCAGGTTCACTTCACGGTTTTGGCAGACCTTACAAGATTGTTTGGGAACTAAGTTGAGGATGAGCTCGGCATATCATCCTCAAACAGATGGACAGTCAGAGAGAACGATCCAGTCCTTGGAAGATCTACTGAGGACGTGCGTCTTGGATCAATTGGGGAGTTGGGATGAGGTGTTGCCACTGGTGGAGTTTACCTATAATAACAGTTATCACGCCAGCATAGGGATAGCGCCATACGAAGCCTTGTATGGAAGGAAATGCAGAACCCCATTGTGCTGGTACCAGGAGGGCGAAACAGTATTGGTTGGACTAGAGTTGATTTAGCAGACGACCGAGAAGGTGAAACAGATACAAAGCAGAATGAGAGCTTCTCAAAGTAGGCAGAAGTCCTATGCAGATCAGAGGAGAAAGCCTTTGGAGTTTGCTGCTGGAGACCATGTGTTCATGAGAGTGACACCAACCAAGGGTGTAGGACGGGCGATCAGATCAAAGAAGTTGTCCCCTAAGTTCGTGGGACCATATCAGATCTTAAGGAGGATTGGTCCAGTGGCTTATGAGATCGCCCTACCTCCCCATTTAGCGAATCTGCACAATGTCTTTCACATATCACAGCTGAGGAAGTACATGGTAGACCCTAGTCATGTGCTGGAAGTGGACGATGTGCAGATCAGGGATGACTTGTTCTTTGAAGCGAAACCAGTCAGGTTGACGATCGGCAAAGTAAACAGCTCAGAGGCAAGACCATCAGCATGGTGAAAGTGGTGTGGGATGAGAGATCGGGTGATTCAACTTGGGAGTTAGAAGAACCCATGAGAGAAGCCTATCCATACCTCTTTTCCTTGTAATTCAATTTTCGAGGACGAAAATTTTTCTTGTTGGGGAGAATGTAAGGACCTGTAAAATTAAATTGGAATAAAAAGGAATATATTTTAAATGAATTCTAAGTATGTTTTTATTTAAAATAAAAAAGGAAGGAAAGTGTAGTTAGGAGACTATGAGATCGCCTGATTAGTACATGATCGCCTGTCGCCTAGGTTACACGTGATCGCCAGTCACCAGGTTACACGTGATCGCCAGTCGCCTATGGTTCACATGAT